>SKCR01010995.1:0-110691 GCA_019454045.1 Zanthoxylum bungeanum | reverse complement strand
TCTCAAATACATATATTAATGATAAATGTTAAATATCACAATTTGATATTTAATTAATGTGTATTTAAAAATATCAAATATTAAATACAAATACACATTAATTCGGAAATGACCTTAGGTCCCGATTGCATGTATTTTTCGTTTAACCATTAAACGAGTTATAAATAATCAGTATTATTTATAACAGTTGCCCTAGTGCTCTACGAGTATATTTCATTAGTGAGACTCTCTAGATTCAGACATATCCGTCACGAAATCTAATTTCGTGTCTATAATTCACACACCCGTAAATTATGACTACCACGGATAAACTCACTGAATCATACAGGTCGAGGTCACTGCATACGTATAATCCCTCCGTCACAAGTATCCTGATTATCCCAGAGATATAGATATACACGTCAAATCTCTATAGGAATAATTCCGTCGACGTATCAATTAACAATCTATAAATAACATTTGGAACTCACTTCGAAGTATACTATGGCCATAGATTTAACAGATTGCTAATCACATTTGGACTACCTATGCTCTGTACACAGAACTGACAGATCCTTTCTTGATACACACATGATATCATGAGCATGAGTCCACACCCAACGAACAGGCGGATGTCTGATCTAAATAGATCAGTGACGTGACTGCCATCTAAGTGTGGATGATAACTCATATATCCACAGTGGTATCTCAAGTCAAAGAATCACTATGCTACTCAACCCGAGAAGATTCCTATTGACGTTGGTGTACCATCTATTAGGAAATATTTGGTGAGCCGTTCAGTGTTTATCAAATAAACACCTACACGTCTATACGAGTCTCCCAAGACTCATGGTTCATTGGGATAAACCATCGGACCAAGTCCGATATACGACATGTACTGGTCTCAGCGGATTTTACTAACCGACCCGTGTCAGTAAATCTTGACCATGAACTGAATTTGAGGATATACAACTTATAGTGACACTTCCTAATGTCAATTACAAACTATGTTGTAACTGCGCACTACGTTGTAAATCCTGGGGTCTTTGTCTAATATATATACATATCACTAAACCAGATTTAGTTCCAATCTAATCGATAATTAGATCGAATACGTATATAAAAGACAAGAGGTGCTTCCATTAAATTAGTAATATTATGGAAAAATGTATTGCTCGTATTCATGAATCAGACATAAATACGATCCGGATTGGAGCTCAGAGCACCAACCCTAACAATTTCTCCCACTTGCTCTAATGCCAATCCATGGTATCATATGCACATCCCAATGTGTATCACATACTCATGGCCCTCAAGAACTCACATAGCGTTCAAGAGGTAGGTAACAACAAGTAAGCCCGCTATGACATATTGAGTTTGTCCAACAAACACAATCATTTTCCTTAGCAAGCATCATTCATATTTTTGTAGAAACTAAGTTCTACATAAATATGACTCAGATGCCATCTCAACATTGTGCTTCAGCTACTAAATTGTCTAAGTATTTATGGATCAAATCCAAAATACTTTGTAGACAACCGCAAACACAATACTAATAACAAACTTCTAATCTTCGAGGTCACTATGCAACTTCATAAGTCAATACTTCATAAATTACAACTAACTCCATTCTTGTAGTGGAATCATCTGTGACACTCCCACTGTATCTTTTCTGACTCTTTATGAGGTAGACTGTCTAACGTCATAATTAGACTCAAAACTAATCTAACCATAATGGTTGCAGATTTATTCTCCATTAATTAGAACTTGTTCTTAATATCTCAAAGATATAAAGAATATGTTTCAAGACTCATCTTATGGTCTAGAGGATATCAAAATAACTCATAACAATTACGATTAAATGATATCTCTAATCACACTCAATAGTATTCATTATGCATCATCCTATGATGCATAAGATTGATAGACATCTAATCATAATCATCTTTCGAAAAAAGGAATCATCTTTTATGAAAGATGAATACTATATATAAGATACATACTAACTGTCAAACAGTTATACTAAATGTCATACAGATAGCCTTGTTGCGTCAGAAGCATCTCACAAGTCTCTTAGTTTTATATGTTATATAAAACTTTATATCAAATATAATAGAGACTACTCCACTGCTTTAAATGAGAAAATAAGACTGAGGTAAACTTTTTTACCTTATGAACATCTCATTATTACATTAATAATAACAATGTCATTATGATGTAAAATACTAGAAAAGAAATTTGTACGCTCCACTAACCCTTCAATCTAATATGTATTTTCTATGCTTTGATAAAATCAGACAATCTGACTAAAATCAAAATTAGAAAACATAAATTTCCAGAAAGCTCATATGAGTCTACAATAGGCTCTATAAGCTAATATACTAAATTATACTATTAGCATAATACAAACTCCAGGTCATTCTAAAATGAAATCTTCAAACTAAGAACTCACAATGGATCTCTTATCTGAAGAAACCATTCAGAAACGCCACTTTGTATTCTTTAGCTAAAATATACAATTTAATATCATTATTAACCGTCAGATCCTAAATTGTTCAATCAGTGTGACTAGAGACAATTTTCCTCGGAATCTACAATAAATTGCTGAGTATAACTTTTCTCACTGTCATACTATAAAAGTCAAACCTTTAATAAGCTCACTGTGCTTTTGCTGCGTAAACCATTTGTACATTTTATGAACGATTCATAATTAAAGCTCAATTAAGTTCCAAACTTGATCGTAGTAAGCTATGAACAATCTTAGATCTATGGTCTAATACTAAATTCCGGAATCGATATCAAATATCGTTTCCACTATAAGTTATAGGATAATTATCTTCGATAAAAAAACTACAAAATCATTAAGTATCAAATACTTTGCTAATGATTCTGACATCCTATAGCACTTATATGGAAGTAATAAAAGGGTATTTTCATCTTATTAATTATGTAGTTCCATTTACAGTTTAACACCGTATTTGACTTCAATAAGTCAAGTCTTTTCTACAATAGTTAACATCCAATGTTACACACTAAGTAATAAACAATTTTATTACTCGAGATCGTAGAAAATATATTCTATCAAATAGAATATAATATTCTATTAAATAAAATAAATGATAAACTTCTACTCGTACCTCCGAGGTGCAAGTAATATCAATTATACAACCATTATTCAAAAGATAGATTCAAATCTCAAACATTTCAAGATTCGAATTTTCTACTTATACATATCATATACGTAACTGTAGAAACTAATGGAACATTAATTAAGATGATGAATTAGTGTTACTGGAGCATAACCCCAAAAGTATTGAAACTAATTCGGTAACACTCAATATCAAACGAATCAAATCATATAAGATCTGATTTCTTCCATTAACCAATTCCATCAATATGGAATCGTGGAAGAATTATTTTGAGTAAGAATCATATTCTTTGAATAACCTTAGAACAAATTGTCATAAATTCATATGTTTGATCGTATCAAACATCTTTGAACAATTCAAAGACACATAATGAATTTTAAAGATACAGTTTTCAAAACTTCAGATCGAATATCTTTGAACCAGTCAAAATATTCTATCAGCGTTTCATCAGAAACACGTAACTAAGTCATGACAGTTCATTGACTAAGTTATGAAGTAAAGAAAACTATCTTAAGCAATTTACAATTCATTAAATTACATACATTCAATGTATTAGTTTAATAAATTTTGTGGTCCAATGACAGTCATTGGTTAAATGAGATTTAGTCACTTTCCTGAATACAATATTCGTTAAATGGATAAGGATATGTGGTGTGATCTCATATCAGACAATCCTTTACTATATGGAATAAGCATCAAATACTTAAGTGATAAAATTTCATAAAATACTGTTCTAAGTTATTTACTTAACCAAATACTTTTCTTAATGTTTATCTATTCGTAAATGACACTACTAGTCATTTTAAAATATGTAACAACTGTTTGCAAAGAAAAAGTAACTATCAGATAGTCGCAAGTTATGATATCAAATATCGAAACAATCAATGAACAATATTTTAAATATCTAGACGGGAGATCTGATATCCAATAGCTAAAGTTGTCGTATTATGAATATCAATATTTTCTATACACAACTATACGCATCTACATTCTTTAGCTTCAGTATTTATTTTCAAATTATTTACAACCTTTGCAAATAATCGAAAAACAAATAGTGTCTGACACGTGACCTCTGAATGTCACTAAAGCCAAGAAACGTCATTATTAGATAAACAAATACCTAATGGGGTTTTCTTAATGCCAGTGAAGAATCTCGTGACGTGAACCAATTCATATCAATCTTTACTGCATAAGAAATTATTCTTTCTAGAAGGATTATATCAATATCTATTCTAATCTAGAACCTATTCTAGAAATCTGCAACCATAATTAAAGTCAGAAAACATATATTTAATATGCATGCAGTGGATAAAAGTTTAATTCTATCAAACAAATAGAATAAGGAACAATAAGAGCGACAATTTACAAAATATACACACCACATAAGTTAAGGATTTTTAACTTAGCAGTGCCTCCCACTACTTTACGTAATACCGTAATCCCCAACGGAAATGAGAATTCAATAATTAAATAGAATTCCATAATGGGAAGTGGACCCCATGAATATATTCGACTCACAGCTTTGGCACGTTCTCGCCTACGTATATTCATTAGGTAGACAACTCATTGTCAATCACACTCACTGTGACTCCTGGGTTCGGTCCTGATCGTTTCTCGTTATGACAGCTTTGGTACGTTCACAAGGAGGTGTATCAAGGTTAAACTTGTCAATGACAAACTCAAGCTACCGATGTAATCCTGACAACTTTGGCACGTTCAAGATTTCCATTTTCACTTGAATTTGTCTCTTATCATATAAGTTCTACCGGCGCAAATGAACTACCTTCAACTATAACTGCACAGCTTTGGCACGTTATAGCCATAGCATCATGAAAATATTTACATCCGTATTGACAAGGGGACGAAAGAAACAAGTATTCCTACTACTAGTCACTTTCTTAAAACCTTATTTAAATCGGGGATTTTCCAACAAACGATGCTTTTACTTTATTTAATCAAATTAAATAAACACATGCATGTATAAATTAATGATTAAACTAAACATTGAATTTTAAAGGGCTATTCATATCGGGCGTCCAGGATCAGACTCGCTCTGATACCATTTTTGTTGGGGTCAAATCAGAGTGGCGCATCGGAAGGAGCGCGGTTTCGGGCGAAATCGTAGTTTAAAATTTTTTAAACTTACGAATAAATTATTCAATATCAAATATTAATAATTCATTCATATTTCACCTAAACATATTTACTCGATATCATATAACGACATAAATAATATAGAAACACTGCGAAACTTTTACGAAAACGTTTTTCCGCAAAATAGCATAAAACGCGTTTCGGCCGACCGACCGACCGACAATGCTCATGGGGACTGCCCATGTCAGCCCCCAAAAAATTTGGACAATTCGTGGGCTGCCCGAACAGTGCCCAGTTCACTGTTTGGGCAGCCGTTACCCGGTAGCGCTGTTTTTCGCCGTTTTCGCATATTTTCACTCCGAAATAATTTCCGATAAATATTTTTCTTGGGCAATTAAAAAATAAACTAATTTATTATAATTACTCAATAAATAAAAAAACTGAATTTTTATGAGAAAATCAGATTTATTATTAATTGCAATAAGACCCCAAAGTTTTGCAATTTAATCATTTTAGTTTTAAATATGTCAATTACATATTTAATTGATTCCAAATCAATCCCAAAATAATTTTTACAATTTTGCAACAAAACCAGAAACTTTTCCAGATTTGAGCAAACTGCACAGTAATTTTCCAGAATTACAAAACAGCCCCTGAACTTTTTATTAATTGCAATTTGGCCCAATTTGTTCAAAACACATCAAGATCAAATCCAATTAATCCCAAATTTGACACACATCAAATTATATCATATATATGAAAATCCCCAAAATTTGAATGGGTTAAGAACCCTAATTTCATAAATTACTCAAATTGGACAATTTACAATAAATTGATAAAATTCAATATTTTAATCTTCAAATTACCACACCAATTAAATCTCACCATCATTAAATTAATCAAGAACAATTCTAGGTTAATTATGAATGGCTAATTAACTCTAGAATGATAACTTTAATTTTCTAATCAATTTATTAAGCTTAATTACAATAATAAGCAAATAAATTAATCATACATGCAAACATATTTCCAATCATTCAATTTACATAATTAAAGAGTAGAGAAAATTCTAAGCAACACATGTTGAAGCTTAGAAACATGGAAACATTTTTCAAGTCGAAGGAAATGAGAAAATACTTACAAAATACCATTTTCTTTAAGCTTTTCTTTTCTCCTTCATGGTTTTTCTCTCAAACTTCATTTGTAAAATATTGTAACTTGTTTGTTTCAATTTTGCTTTGCTTGCTGGAAACTATTAAAAACAAAAAAAACAAGTTATGTCTTTTTTTTTTTTTTTTTTGCTTTGGCGTTGATGTTGTAAAAGAAAAAACAAAAACAATTTTTGTTATGTTTTTTTTTATCTGCACACCTGCCGAATAATTAACAAAAATAAATAAATAACAATTACTTAAAATTTTGTTCAATTCTTATTAGGCCACATTTTACTTTAATAAATACAACAAATAACTATCATAAAGTAAAATAACAAATGGGCCAATAAAAACAAGCCATTTTCCAACTTTAATAAAGCAAATCATTAATTTAAGATATTTGTAATATTAATTAATTATTTATTTAATAATTAAATAATTAAATAATAAATATAAATATCTCAAATATATGTATTATATTTACATTAAATATCTCAAATACATATATTAATGATAAATGTTAAATATCACAATTTGATATTTAATTAATGTGTATTTAAAAATATCAAATATTAAATACAAATACTCATTAATTCGGAAATGACCTTAGGTCCCGATTGCATGTATTTTTCGTTTAACCATTAAACGAGTTATAAATAATCAGTATTATTTATAACAGTTGCCCTAGTGCTCTACGAGTATATTTCATTAGTGAGACTCTCTAGATTCAGACATATCCGTCACGAAATCTAATTTCGTGTCCATAATTCACCCACCCGAAAATTATGACTACCACAGATAAACTCACTGAATCATACAGGTCGAGGTCACTGCATACGTATAATCCATCCGTCACAAGTATCCTGATTATCCCAGAGATATAGATATAAATGTCAAATCTCTATAGGAATAATCCCGTCGACGTATCAGTTAACAATCTATAAATAACATTTGGAACTCACTTCCGAAGTATACTATGGCCATAGATTTAACAGATGCTAATCACATTTGGACTACCTATGCTCTGTACACAGAACTGACGGATCATTTCTTGATACACACAGGATATCATGAGCATAAGTCCACACCCAACGAACAGGCGGAGTTCTGATCTAAATAGATCAGTGACGTGACTGCCATCTAAGTGTGGAGGATAACTCATATATTCACAGTGGTATCTCAAGTCAAAGAATCACTATGCTACTCAACCCGAGAAGATTCCTATTGACGTTGGTGTACCAGATATTAGGAAATATTTGGTGAGTCGTTCAGTGTTATCAAATAAACACCTACACGTCTATACGAGTCTCCCAATACTCATGGTTCATTGGGATAAACCATCGGACCAAGTCCGATATACGACATGTACTGGTCTCAGCGGATTTTACTAACCGACCCGTGTTAGTAAATCTTGACCAGGAACTAAATTTGAGGATATACAACTTATAGTGACACTTCCCAATGTCAATTACAAACTATGTTGTAACTGCGCACTACGTTGTAAATCCTGAGGTCTTTGTCTAATATATATACATATCACTAAACCAGATTTAGTTCTAATCTAATCGATAATTAGATCCAATACGTATATAAAAGACAAGAGGTGCTTCCATTAAATTAGTAATATTATGGAAAAATGTATTGCTCGTATTCATGAATCAGACATAAATACGATCCGGATTGGAGCTCAGAGCACTAACCCTAACAGTATGTGTATGATAGAACTCGTGTTGTATGGATCGTGTATGCTTATGTGAAATGAATGGATGATTTGAAACCGATGAGAATATCATAGGTTATAAAACGTGTTTGCCAAGTTGTAATGGTATATTCGTATATGTATAAGAATTACGATATTGTATTTGCATGTATGTAAGAGACGCATGTTTTGAATTGAAAGAAATGTGATTGTTCATCGATTAGATGATATTTCAAATATATTTAATCGTAAGAAAGTATAATAAGTCTGACTCCACGTCACATATAATGAAAATGGATTCGATGTAAAACGACTTGTTTGTGATGTTCGGGTCGATGCTTTGTGTGATTTGAATGTTTGGCTAATAGATTGACATATATGTGAATATATAGATTTGAAAATTTGGCAAGGTAAAGTATAAAATATAATAAAAGTTAGTAAATCTGAACTTGTAATGATTTAGTAATTTTGTTAACCTGTTGATATGTTTGACTTGTTTGTTTATAGTAGTATGGTTACTTACTGAGTTTTTAAAACTCACACTAAACCATTTTGCTAGTTTTGCAGGTTGGCTAACAGACGGGTCAACCAATTTAGCTTTGGAAGTCATGCTCGAGACGCGAATCATCCAAGCAGCAGTCACCCTCGCAAGTGTCCTGGGAGAAGTTTTAGAAGATTTAGGAAGTTTAGAATGTTTTGATTATTGTTTTTTTTGTCGTGCTGAACACGTGGTTTATATATATATTAAGTAAATATTTTGAATACTTATGATGTTATAGGCACAGAGCCCTCGAGTGTTGATAGATGATATGTGCACATGGCCTTTAGGTGATGATATTGATGTGTTTTGTGTGGACCTGAGGTCCTTTTGTTTGATTGATGTTTTCTTAGATTCTCTTTGATGCTGGACTGTGATCCAGGTTGTCGAGTTTTAGGATACATCATGCCGAATTTTCAATAAATTCAGAGGCTTATAGATATGGGTCAATCATGTCTCCTGCCGGTAGCATCATGCCTCTGACGGGGTGTTACGTTCAACATGTAATATTTTATTTTCCCAACTGCTCTAAACTCATAGTTTTTCAATATTATTAATGATTGAAAATACATGTTTCACTTTTCACATTCTTCAACATGTAATATTTTATTTTCCCAACTACTTCAAACTCATCATTTTTCAATATTATTATTATTAAAATACGTTAATTAACATTATTGATGGCTATTTTTTTTTAAATGGCAATATGAGAAATTAACCACTCGAATAAACCTCCATCAATAGTGAATTTGTTTGGTTAGTAGGACCAAATGAAAACTCAACAAGTAGACAGATAAATCACAAAGGCAAAGATTTACGTGGTTTGGCGGAGAGTGGCTCCAACCTACGTCCACGAGAGAAAGAAGGGTGTGTTTTATTACTACTCGGAGTCAAGATCGACCCGAGCTACAAGTGGGGTAATGAACTTACAAAGTATTTACAACACTTCGGGTCTTACACTATCCCATTATAATTCTCTTAATAGTCAAAAAATCGACCAGCTTTATTTCTCTATCACTAGATTTTTTGATGTTTGTTTCTCTTTAAGTGTTGAGGTCTAAATTTTGCTCACCCTTTTACAAGAGTTGTGAATACAATTACAAAGAATTCCCCTTTTATATAGGCTTATAAATCCATTATTCCACCACCCATGACGTCAGCTCATGTCACTCAGTCATCATTGCAGTAACAGCTCTCTTCAACTACTTATAATTCGACCAATCAAATTAACTATTTTCCCTGTCACTGCACCGATTTATGGCGGCCTCTGACGGCTATGTTCTGCCACTTCCCTACCACTGCACCGCCTTATGGCGGCTGGCAGGGGCTACTTTCACGGTGAACCAATATTTTCCCATATTCATCATTAGCCTTCTAGAAGGGTATCTTCTCACTTTATGGCATATATCACTTGAATCAAGTGCAGATTGGCCTGTGATCCCATCTTCGCTCCTAGAGTCAGCATACCGAGGTGGATGATACTGTTGGAGTTGGTGTTTGGAGCGTCAATCCGAATAATATATTGTACATTTTATTATTTATTAATAAAATAATTATATTTTCATTTCAAACTTTATTAATGGTAATGTCATTATGCATATTAGAATGATTTATGAATATGCTAAGAATGACATCGACCTCAGAATAGTCATGTAGTAATACTTGACACTTGGTGGTCCGACAATGAGATAATATTACTACTATAAACTATTCTTAAAGTAAATATTTCTAGTCATTGGTTTTGGAATACGGTCGAATTCCTATAACCTAGAAGACTAGCACATGTCATATATTGGAATTGGAGTTCCAATGGTTTAAGCAGGTGTACCATGAGTTTTGGAAGCTCGTATAGACATGTGAGTATTCGTTGGAGAAAATATTGAATGACTCACAGGTGATTCCTGATAGTTAGAAGTACACTCAATATGAATCTCCTCGAGTCGAGTAGCATAGATGATCTTTTGACTATAAGATATCATTGATTTTGTGTGAGATCATCCACACTTAGATGCCATATATGTCAGAGACCTTTCATGGTCTGACCTCTAGATATTCATTGGGTAAGGACCGATGCACTCGTTAATCAAGTACGTATCAAGATAGGATCAGTCGGCCCGTATGTGTACCATAAGGGGTTTATGTATCCATGTAAGTAAGTCACGATTCTTAAAACTTTGGCCAAAGTCGATCATCTATGGTGGATCACATATATCAGAATGGTTTATGATTAGTAGTAAAGAATCGTGGACATGTCGATATGAGATGTGCGCCTCGGAAACTTGACGGTGTACTTTATATTTCCTAAGCACAACTCGGATAGCCTACGACAGAGGGATTGTAAATATATGTGATGATCTCGACTTGTATAGTTCAGAAAGGTCGTTCATGTTCTTTGCGAATTCGGAGGTGGCTGAATTGCATACATATATGTTAAGCTTATATGACGAACGTGTCTGAACTTAGAGAGTCCCACAATATGAAGTGTACTCGTTGAGCACTTGGGTAATTGGTATTTTTTATAATAAATAATATTCGATATTATAATTATCAACTAAGATAATTAAATGTTATTGGATAACATTGATTATTTACTTTGACTCAATTCGATTAATCTAAAATTACATAAGGGCTTTTTCGTAATTTCATAAATATCTCTACCATTTGAGGATATTTTGGTAATTACAAATATGTAATAATAGGTGTATTTGACTTGATTTAATTCGATTAAATCAAAGTGGTGGACATGTAACAAATCCATTAATTAAAATTTGTCTTGATTTAATTAGATTAAATCAAAGTGGTAGACAAAAGTGATTAGTCACACCTAATTATATATTTTTTTGACAAATTAGATTAAGCCAACATAAAAATTGATTAGAGTTTTTATTAACTAAAAATTGCTTGAGTTTTGCTATAAATTGCAAGGTTGAGCAAAGGTTTTAAGAAAACTTGAGAAAGCTAAATACAAACTATAAAATAACCCGTTATAAACCGGTGATATTAGAATTCATCACAACCTCAGATAACTAACTTAGTTATGACACATAACTATGGCTAGTAAAAACTTAAATAAAATAAAAGATATAAAGTAAAATGCTGAAAGTAAATTGCTGAAAAGTAAATGACGGAAAGTAAATGCTGAAATTAAATACTGAAAAATTAAATGCTGAAAGTAAATGCTGAAAGTAAATTACTGAAAAGTAAATGCTGAAAGTAAATTACTGAAAAGTAAATGCTGAAAGTAAATTGTTGAAAAGTAAATAAAGTAAAAGTACAATAAAAGAAAATGCTGAGGTAAAAGGATCCACTTTTATTACTAATATTTAGATTAATCTCCTTTAATTATAATATATAAACTAGTTAAAATCTGACTTAACGAGGATACCGCCATATTGGTCGGTTGGTAATTATTTAAATTGATTTTAACCTGACTAAACTGGATACCGCCTGATTGGTCGGTTGGTAATTAATTATTAATTTGACTTAATCTGGATACCGTCTATATGGCTGGTTGGTAATTATCATGCAAAGTTAATATATTATATTAAGGGAGATATCTAAAACAGAAGTAATAAAAGTGGATCATTTTACCTCAGTATTTTCTTTTATTGTACTTTTACTTTATTTACTTTTCAGTAATTTACTTTCAGCATTTACTTTTCAGCAATTTTCTTTCAGCAATTTACTTTCAGCATTTACTTTTCAGTAATTTACTTTCAGCATTTACTTTTCAGCATTTAATTTTTCAGTATTTAATTTCAGCATTTACTTTCCGTCATTTACTTTTCAGCAATTTACTTTTCAGCATTTTACTTTATGTCTTTTATTTTATTTAAGTTTTTACTAGCCCTAGTTATGTGTCGTAACTAAGTTAGTTATCTGGGGTTGTGATGAATTCTAATATCACCAGTTTATAATGGGTTATTTTATAGTTTGGGTAATTTAAAGGTTTACTTATTAAGTCTTAAGCTTAATGCGTCTTGTTAATTGGTCACTAATAAGATTGATCTGGTAAATCTAAAATAAACTTGACAAAGGAATTTTAGGTTTCAGTCTTAGACTTAATAGCCCACGATCTTCCTTGAGGATAGATAACCCTTTAATAGATTTCCTTACAAGATAGACATATACCTGTCGGGCGGGGGTAGCCATAATTGGCACTTAAACTTAATGAATTCAGGTAATTTAGTTGACATAGACATATGGTTCAATTGGGTTATACTGGGTATTTGCGTCTGACCATCGACAGAGGCTTTTGTATAATTTAGTGTTCCAGGGTTAGTAAACCGATATATTACACAAAAATGAAATAACCAACTCATCTTTAAAATGATATTGGAAGATTCACAACCCTAGATAGTTTCCTAATATTGAATTTTCTTAAACCTTCTTTCGCGTAATTTTATTTACTTGTTTTTAAATTCAAAATCATCACCATTTCAAATCAATCAATCAACCTGTTAGATACTAGTAATCATTTGACCTCATAAAATTAATAGATTAGGTATTAAATCCTCGTAGGATCGATACTTTTTATACTATTTGAACGATACGTGCGCTTGTGTTATACGCGTGTGATTACGCATCGGTCAAGTTTTTGGCGCCGTTGCCGGGGACTTATTTATCTTTCACTATTAGTTTTGGGGTTAGATACGTTACTTGTATCTAATTTCTTTTTACTTATTGTGTTTGTTTTCTTGTGTTTCAGGTTCTCAGAAACTACATGAGACGAACCAGAAGCTTTGAACTCCGACCACTTGACCCAGAAATTGAAAGAACCATCAGACAGTTGAGAAGGGAAGGCGAGAAGGCCAAGAAGCAATCATTAACATGGAACCTAAACCTTTGAACGTTGCACCACCGATTCCCATTCGAGACAGAGCCATTCCAGTGGTCGACGACTTCATTTCATGTATTGTACTTCCTCCTTTACCAACAATTGCGTGTGACATCAAAACATGCATCCAGATGATTCAGCAGTCAGTACATTTTGGGGGAAATACAACTGAAGATCCTAATACCCACATCCGCAACTTCCTGGAAGTTTGCGGTACTTTCAATTACAACCGAGTAGCTGAAGAAGCAATGAGACTGCGGGTTTTTCCATATTCCCTGAAAGACAGAGCTAAAGCTTGGCTACATTCGTTACCAGCAGGTTCCATCACAACTTGGAACACTCTAGCCACCAAATTCCTTGCAAAATACTTTCCACCAGCCATAACTGCAAAGTTGAGGAATGACATCACATCCTTCGTGCAACAAGAATCAGAATCCATTTGCGAAGCTTGGAAAAGATTCAAAGATTACTCCGGAAATGTCTTCATCATGAGATCGCAAAGTGGCTACAAGTCCAAACCTTCTACAATGGACTTTCTGGAATAATGAGAACCACAATTGATGTTGCTGCTGGAGGAGTTTTGATGGCAAAATGAGAAGATCAGGCCTGAGACTTAATTGAAGAAATGGCCAACAATATTTCTTTATGGCCAACAAAAAGGAGCATGATCCAAAGAATAACATGAATTTATGAAGTTGGAGCCAACACAACACTGAATTCCAAGCTTGATATGATTTGCAAAAATCTGGAAACTCTTAACATGAAAGTTAATGATGGATCCACAAGTTCACCATTTGGAGGAGTACCTGAGTCAGAATCTTACAACCAACAAGAAGAGACAGTGAACTATGTCAACAATTTCAACAGACAGTGGAACAATCCATATTCCAACACCTACAGCCCAGGGTGGAGGAATCATCCGAATTTTTCATGGAGCAACAATTCAGGGCAAAAGAACAATCTACCACCTGGATTCCAACAGCAGAACTATCCACCACATGGATTCCAGCAACGGAATAAAAGCCAGGAGCATGAAAAAAAATCAGGAATAATAGAAGTGCTGGCCCAGTTAAAAAAGCAAGAAGCAAAATACGATGCTTTAGCATCTATGGTTCAAAATCAAGTGGCATTGAATCAAAGTCATTCAGCTTATATCAAAGCACTAGAGAATCAAATGGGATAACTGGCCAATGCTCAGAGTTACAGACCACCAGGTACTCTTCCCAGCAACACAGAGCCAAATCCAAGGAACATGGGAAAGGAACAATGTCATGCCATCATGTTAAAAAGCGGTACTGAAATCAACAAAGATGTTGGAGCCAAAACAACTGCTGAGGAAGTTCCAAAAGAAACAAAGCAACAGATGGAGGAAAAAGAACAGATCACTCCACCTCCACCTTTTCCTCAGCGTTTTCAGAAAAACAAACTGGACAAGCAGTTTGCTCGTTTCCTGGAGGTGTTCAAAAAGCTGCACGTCAACATTCCATTTGCAGAAGCCTTGGAACAAATGCCTAGCTATGTCAAATTCATGAAAGACATTCTTTCACGAAAATTGAGATTGGGAGGCTACGAGACCGTAGCATTGACGGAAGAATGCAGTGCCATCATTCAGAGGAAACTTCCCCCGAAGTTGAAAGATCCTGGCAGTTTCACCATTCCATGCATCATAGGAGAACATAACTTTGGTAGGGCTTTATGTGATTTAGGTGCAAGTGTTAACTTGATGCCTTTTTCTATTTTCAGGAAACTGCAGATTGGAGAAACCATGCCCACTTCGGTCTCTCTACAACTTGCTGATAGAACGCTCGTATTTCCAAGAGGCGTAGTTGAGAATGTACTGGTCAAGGTTGAAAAATTCATTTTCCAGCAGATTTTATTATCCTTGATATGGAGGAAGACGCAGACGTGCCAATTATCCTCGGGAGACCATTCTTGGCTACAGGTCGAACCATTATTGATGTACAAAAAGGAGAACTAACCGTGAGGGTACATGACCAAGAAGTAACATTCAATGTTTTCAAGGCCATGAATTTCCCAGATGATGAAAAGAATGAGGAATGTTTCAGACTTGATGTGATACACAATACCATTCAGAACTCCAATGCAATGCAAAGTTCTACTGACAAACTTAAAACATGTCAATTGCCTGTGGATCCTGAAGATAAAACGTCTTTTGCACTGAAAAATCCAATTCTTGCACTACAAGCAAAAGAAGAGAAAAAGTTCCACCAGCTCAACGAATTGGAGGAATTTCACAATCAGCCTTTTGAGGATGCCAAATTGTACAAAGAAAAGGCCAATAAGAGACAAGATGAGAAGTTAGTGCGCATACAACTGGAACCAGGGCAGAAGGTACTGTTAAACAAATCAAGGGTGAAATTCTTCCCATGGAAGCCAAAATCACGGTGGTCAGGTCCATTTGTGATCACCAAGGTTTTACCAGACAGTGCCATTGAGATACATGATCCCGACTCCAACAAAACATTCAAGGTTAAAAACAAGCGTGTCAAGCACTACTGGGGAGAATCATTTGAGCGACAAAAAGAAAGTGACACACTTTCAGATCCAGCCTAACGTTCGAGAAGTCACGTCTAGCTGACGCCGTTAAACTTAGCGCTCGCAGGGAGGCAACCCATGCAATTTGTGTATATATTATGATTTGGTGTGATTCATTTTGTGTGTTTAGTTTTTGCAGGTTAAGTCATTTCAGGATGGAATAAGTTCTCGCAAATCTTCACAAGCAATTTCCTTCTCTCCCTCAAAAATCTCTGATGAAAGTCTACAAAGCTCGCTTGGAACGGATGAGGTTACTGATGATCAAAGGTATTCCTACTGACATTCGTTGGATTATTGAAGCACGGGTCTGATTGGCAAGTGAGTCTTCTGACTCTTTTATTTCACATCTGCCTGGTTTAGGAAGGAGCACCTATGCTAAAAAGAGAAGAGCCAAAAGAATATGTGTTTGTTATAAATGTGCTCGTATGTTTTGTGATACTCATTGTCGTTCTTTAGGAATGATGTTTGATAACCGCGAAGATAAGATTAATTTAATTATGAATGGCTTGATTAAGGAGTATTTGGATGATATATCTAAAACTCTTGAGACGCATCCCAGTGGATATGTGTATCACGAAATTCGTGTGTTACATACACAATTTCAAAGAGAAAGACAACAGTTAAGTCTCGGGAATCTGACTCAAAAAGACCCTGTTTGCCAATTTATAAGAAAATTGGATGGGAAGCTTGTCCCTGACGCATAGACGTCAATCAAGCCGCTACTTTTCTTGTACATATTATATCTCTTTGTCTTTTTCTAATAATTATAATTTGTTTTGTTGTTTTCTTTTATTTTCTCCGACAGGATCCATACCTTTTTGAATATCACGATTTATTTTACTGTTAACTAATAATTGTCATTCGGCATGTACTAGTGCTATTATTTTTGTAACATCCCGCCTAAGCCAGGATGCTACCGGCAGGAGACAGGCAAATCCTGACTCCATAAGCCTCTGACTCTGCCGAAATTTCGGCATGACCTCTGCTAAAAGTCATGCAACCTGGATCAAGTCCAGTATCTCAATACAACCTATAGGGCCCAACACACAGTCTAACACTAAATAATCAACTCCAGACAAATTCAACTGGGCTCCATGCCCAAAAATGCGTATAAATAAAAACTTTTACAGTTAACTTATACAACACAAATTCTTTTACAATTACACTTATACAACTCGACTCTAATACTCCCAAGACCTGGTGACTGGCTGACTGCAATGCTGCTACTCGGCTTCTCAAGCTCTGAAATCCGTGGTCGACCGATCAGGTCACCAACCTGCAAAACTCAAAACACTGTTGGGATGTGAGTCATAAGACTCAGTAAGTAATTATGCTCATTCCTTGAGCGTCAAACACACGAAAAGTCTGAATTCTATTTCTGTATTAACTTGGCTGTCTATACGACCATGCAAATGTTTACTGGGTCTGAACTAAATATCTATTTCTTAATCATTTCACAAACATATTACCTTTGTTACCAGTACCTTTAACTGATCACACACATACTTTAAATCATGTTTGTTATTTATATTTTCATACATTTAAAATATACTCATCACGTTACTATATCCCTATCTATTAGGTCAATTTCCATCACATTTCTGCTGCGCTACTCTGGTATCTTTCTACTTTCTTATAAACTCTTTACTAATCTAGTTCAGGTAATCATAATAACTTCCCTTCTTCCTTTATTTTGAAATATCATCAAATCGGTTATTATTAAACATTCTTTCTATCTCAAACGCTCAATACACTATCAAATCATCATACACTAGTGTTTCACAAGTTGATCCTCCTATGTACACATACCACACACACAAATACTAATCATATATACATATCGATGCAAACATGCCATTATGCATTAATGCCAACTACATGCTCTTCAAATGATATCCAGAATCCAGAATATTTGCTTTTTATGCAAAATTAGAAAATTATACTTTATTTATCATGCAATGCTTTTATAAAATACTTCTTGAAAATCTTTTCTGAAATGCTGTTTTCAGAAAACTCTTTCTGAACACTCTTTCTGAAAACTCTGTTTGAAAATCTATTTATAAAACTTATGTCTGAAATCATGCTTTGAAAACTGATGGTACTCGAATCTAGTTTCTGAAAACTGTTTACTGAAAACTATTTACTAAAAACTGAGTTCTGAAATCTGAATACAGAAAATCTGAAAACTATGTACTGAGAGTCTGAAAACTGAAAATTGCTCTACGTCCAGGACCATAACTCAACTGGACGTCTCTACACCCAGGACCATAACTCAACTGGGTGTACTCGATGCCCAGGACCATAACTCAACTGGGCATCTCTGAAAATCAGGATTTCGGGACCCTGTAGCCCCTAGTCCTGCTCGAGGATCTGAGAGCGTCCCCTCAGTCCTCCACATGTGCACATGCGTCTATATCCGTCAATTCCAAATTATCCGTCAATTCCGAACTGTATCTCAAGTTACATACTGGGGTGAATTTTTACCTCATGCCCCAGAAACTATAAAACTCATGCCTCAAAAACCTCAAAACTGTAAGAAATATTTTCTGAAATACATTTCTTTCAATAGCATTCAAAAACTTTTCTTTAAAACGTTTTGAATTTGGAAACATATGATGTGAACCACCGAGCTATCTCATTTCCTTTATGGACTTCTGGTACATATATAAAACAAGAAAACACATTAAGTTTGTTTCACTTTCCTTCTAACAAACAGCCAGGAAAGCTTCTCTTAGTAAATGAGATCTTCTAAAGATACGAGTCCCGAAATCCCATCATATAAGTATTTCCATCCTAACGGGGAACCAATAATTTTTATGCTCAAATGACAGCGTTAACATAATTCTTGTGATATGGTTTAAATTACTTATGCCATGTCAAAAAGTGCCCAGAACTTAACTTTGTAAAATTTCTTGCAAACAATTGTAGATCCTATACTATAAATAGCTAAATGTAATCAGAATAAAATAATAAACCAATTGCCCATATGTTACCAATAAAGCAACCATCAAATAACAATTTTAAAGCAATCCATAGGGATATAAACTAATAAGCTCAAAAGGCTGAACTTGTTAACTTTTCAAGGCATAACCTGGCATTCATTCATAACTTGTCTCTATTACCAACTTATTATTATTAAATATCTATATTGTCAGCAATACTTGAAATATGCCCACAAAATTATAGTACTAATAAGAACTAAAATTCCAATTTAAACTAAAAAGTAAAATACCAATTCTGAGAATATAGTACGAGTTCTAAAATATCATAAATTGTACTTCATAAAGTAACAAGTAGGCTCATTTTTTTAAAGTGCATATTAATTAATAAGCTACATATGTAAATATATTTTTTTTTTCCATCACTTGAATAGCCAAATATTCATTATCCTATTTTCTTTTCCATTCCATCATTTTCCCAGCAGACAAACACAAAAATGAAAAAAAATAAAATAAAATAAAATAAACAAAAAGCAAAACAAAGCAAACCTTCTTTAGAAGAATTCACGAAGTTTATATGTCCTTGAGCCTGTTACCATTCAAACACCCTCTAAATCTTATTTATATTTGCAAAAACACTCACTGTACCCCTTCAATAAACTAAACAGCCCATTCCCCTCACTGTCACTCACTATCCTTGCCTAACGCCACACCACATCATTCAAGTGCAATGAAATAAAAATACAAAAATGATAGACATACATAAATTCTTGCATAAAATTACTACCCCTCTCACTGTAGCTACCGTGATCACTGTAGCTACCGTGATCACAGAGTGAAAGGGGTGTAGTAATTTTCGGTAAGAGTGTATGTATGTATATCATCTCTCATAAAATAATATGCCATTAGTTTACTCAATCCTACACTAATTTCCAATTCATAATATATCTCAGCAAAATTCGCACCCCTTATAGTACAAATAACATCTAGATAATCAATCTATACCTTGTACAATCAAGGCATTTTGATTCCTAAGCCATTTAGTTCAAAAGGAAACAAGAAAATAAAGATTCTTACCTCGATTTCTTAAAAATTCTGAAACCCCCAGCCATTCTCAGAATCGATCATGGAAGTATGAGTTAGGGTTCTCATTTCCTTCATTCCCCCAGCACAAATGGGTTTAATATCTTCTTAGGATGATGAATGCTTGAACTTGTTAAGTGGAGAGAGACGAGATTTGTCTCGAGAGATCCTAAGAACTATTATTAGAGAACGTTATGAAATTAGAAAAAAAAGGAGGCAATTCTTGAAGATAAGAGAAAGAAAGAGAGACATAGTGCTTTATATGTGATGGAGAAATGTCTAGAAGGATAAAAAAAAAATTTGAAATAAATTAATGGAAATATCTAGATTTATTAATACTAATGTAATTAATTTCAAGTTAACCCTTCAAGTTTAATTTAATAAAAACTCAGATTTAATTTCATAAAAAGTTCCATTTTACTGAAAAATGAATCTCGCGTTCGGATGCGCCCCACGCGCTAAAATATAGGTAATACAACATGCTAAAATAAGCGGGATGTTACAATTTTACTCACACAATGGTGTCAGGTGATAAATTCAACTCATCATTGCACTTTTGAAGACATCCAGAGTAAAACATGGAAGCCACTTCAAGAAGACGAGTTGAAAATATCTGTGTGTTTTGCGGTTCTAGTGTTGGTGTTAAGCCACAATACGTAGAGGCAACACAGGAATTGGGTCGAGTCTTAGCTGTAAGGAATATGCAATTAGTATATGGCGGAGGCATTCTTGGACTTATGAGGATCGTTTCAAAAGTTGTACAGGAAGGAAGCAGTCACGTTTTGGGAATCATCTCAAAACCCTTGGCAGAGGCAAATCTTATTGAACCATCAAACGGAGAGGAACTGATCGTGCCAGGTATGTCTGAACGATTGGTAGAAATGATTAATCGTGCTGATGCTTTTATTGCTTTGCCAGGTGACTTGGGCACATTGGAGGAAATTTTTATAGTGCTATCTTGGGCGAACTTGAGCATACACCAGAAACCAATTGGGCTGTTTAACGTTGATGGATTTTATTATTTTCTTTGTGTGTTTCTTGATGATGCCCGGAGAAATGGGTTTGTGTCAAAACCTTTAAAAGAACTCTTCTTCCCTGCCAGAACTGCTCCGGATCTAATTGACCAAATCTTAGCCTATGAACCAAAGATTGACCTTATCCTTTCAAAGATAAATTGGTCCGAGGACGATCGTGGTAAGAGACGTCGGATTAATCTGGATCTTAGCCTTTATCTTTTCGTGTAGAATTTCAGTTAACCAGGTACTATCTTTTAAACTCTTCTTCTACTATTTAAGATATTTGGGACAATGTCTCATTTAGGTTTGGGGGAGGAAATTAGTTGATTAGTATCTTGTTTTTAGTTGTGTGTTGTTTTTATTTTTAGGCCAAATTTTTCGAAAAATACAAAAAAAAAAATTGAAAATTTTTCAAAAATTACAAAAATTTTTGCGTGGATGATTTGATGGAGGCAAAATAGAAGTAATAAAATATTACATGATAGACATATGGCTGGTTGGTAATTATCATGTAAAGTTAATATATTATATTAAGGGAGATATCTAAAATAGAAGTAATAAAAGTTTTACCTTTTACCTCAGCAAAGGGGAGTTACCTCCTCATTACTGAAAGTAAAAACTGAACATTAAAGAAAGAAAAGTATTGTGCGTAAAAGTAAATTGCGGAAAGTAAAAACTGAAAAGTAAAGAAAAGAAAGTGCGAAAGCGGAAATTAATTACTGAAAGCTGTAAATAAACAAACAAGATACAATCTTATTAGTATTCTTAAGGAATTCCTTAGAAGAAAGTATGAATTTACAAATGAAATGGCTTGGTATTTATAGGTAAAATTTTACCTCCATCAAATCATCCACCAAATCCATTATAATTGCTCCACTAATTGCTCCACCAAATCAATTATTAATTGCTCAACTAATTGCTTATCATGTTTGGTGGTGATTTGATAATTTTTATTATTTATTTATTAATTTTTTTTTGCTTTGGAAATCACTTTGATAATTACACCACAACACACTTCTGGATGGTTCATCAATTTCGGGCATGAAATATTCAGAATTCGAAATTATTTTGTCTTTCAAAGTTGTATATCTTTGAGTCTTATTAAATCTGGAATTTGAATCAGCTCAATCCGATATCAAAGTAAAAAGTTAAGCCTAAATACAACAGATGCGCAAAAATGGAATTTCCAAAACTACACTTCGTTAAAACGCCATTTCAAGTTTCCAATCTCCAAAATTAATATGTTAAGTCCAATTTTTGCCCTTATTTGACCCACATTTCGTCATAAAATGACATTGTGTCCCAATATTATTTTATCTGTAAAATAAACTAAAACACATCAAAATGTTCATCAAACCCGAGAAACTAAACAAAATATTAAGTAAAAGGGGCGGTAAATATTGATATATTTTCCGCTCATCAGTTTGTAATTGGGTCAAAATGTTTATGTTACAAATAGACTTAGAGTTTGGAACTCTAGATAATACATTGGAGTTATGACTACCATTCTAGAATCACTTGACCACATTTGAGTGACCTAGAATTGTCCATGATTCATTTCATTGTAGGATTCTAATTTGGTTTGTGTTTTGGATTAAAAATTTACACAAATACATATTTAGAATAAATTTATGTTCTTGTAAAAATATTTGATATTTTGAAAAATATGATTTTTGCTCTATAACACGTGTTGTGGTTGTTTTTGAAATTAAAATTATTTTGGGTGATTTTAAAAGTATCGAGGGAAGGTTGAGTGGAATTAGGGTAATATACCCTATTTTCTTCAACTCTCTGGAGAGAAAGAAAGCTGAAGGTAATAATTAAAAAAAATGAAATGTGCACAGTGTGCGCGCCCCACCCGGGCGCTTAAACTTGTTTTGGCTCGTTTTTGAGTTTCTGAATTCCAATTCAGCCCCGGTGTTTTTCCTATGCACTCGTAATGGAATGTAGTTTTCCATAAAATATTTTAAAAATACACCCTTTCTTGATATCCACAGATTAGACCCACTTCCGTTGTGCGGGATACCGATCCGAACCTAGGAGTCTCACATCCGCCCTAACAGATACTAGTCAAAACTCCCTCTGACTTTTCAACCGGATCAGGTTGCTAAGCATGGACATCATCGGGTCGATTTCCACAAATACTCAAATAACCCAAATCCAGAAATTCTTCTATAGACATGGTCGGCATACCAACTTGCTTCATCATCAGCATACTCTCATTCCATATGATAGGGCTGAGTCATTTTATCAAATTTCCTTTGTCTCTTCGAGCTTTTAGGCTTTTATCATCTATTTTTAACTAAGTATGATACCCATTCCACCCCTCGGTAATTGAAGCTTCCCCAAGATGAAAAACCACCATCAACATATGTCTTATAGTTCTCGATATCAATGAGTTTGCGAGTTAATGTTGGGAACTTTATAAAAAGATGGTGGTTCATTCTCATGATGATGCTCGATCTTGATCAAGTCCATAATCTCAAGTCTTGGCCACCTCAGAACAGGTACCATAACTACAAGCTTTGGTGCCCATTCTTGTGAAAATCTACATCGGGTTCATAACCCTTATCTAGCATTTCTGCTTCTAATTCATAACTTGGTCATCTCTTTTACAAGGCCTTCTCTAACCGAAGAGGTTGACCTGAACTAACACTGGTCAGTCCATCCATTGGCTTTTTAGCTTGAAAAAGCTCATCTCGTGCAACCTCAGGCTGATGCATGCTCTTGACATGCTACAATCCCATAAGAGAATGATCTGCACGAGGGAAAGCTTCCATCCTCGTGCCATTAGTGAAACAATAAATCATCGAGGGAGAAATTCTGACCACGAGCCTTGTCGCACACGATCATGGGGGAATGCATCCCTCATCATGCCAAACATTCAAGCACGGCTTCGGGGGAGATCTTCCGACCCTAAGCCATCTCTCACATGCGGCCATGGGGGAATGATATCCTCCCCATGTCAATAATAAACAAGGTCTCAGTGGGACGTAACCCGACCCCGACCCAGCATAAGCACTTGACCACAAGAGAATCAACCATTATTGTGCCACACAATAATCAGGGCCTTGGTGGGACGTAACCCAATCCGAGTCAATACCGGCCATAAAGGGGATCAACCTTTATTGAGCTTCTTAGCTTGAAGAAGCTCATGTATACTCTCACACATCCAAAAATCTGAGAGGAGAATGATCTGCAAAACCTGCAAAATAAAAAACAAACCACGAATGAAAGCTCACCTCGTCTTGCCATTAATAAACAACGATGTATCATGGGAGAAATTCCGACCACGAGCCTTCTAGCCCTTACGAGCTACAATTAGCCATGGAGGTTTAGAGGCCTTACGCGTTATGTACCTCCCAATCCAATCACCCCAGGGATCTTTGTTAACCACGGACTATGGATCCCTGAAAGAGGTGGCAAACACCATGGAGACATGATCCTTCTTCATGCTATACAGACCCCGACGCTGCAATCGTCATGGAGGCCCTCTAACCATATGTGCAATGGTTACCTCGAGGCTCTAAACGCTACGCCGAATTCCAGCCACCCGTGCTATGGTTACCCCGAAACTCCAAATGCCACACAAGTTTTGGAGCCTTCCTCGCATTATGCACCTCAAATGAGGATGTCAAACGCCACATAAGCCCTCACACCATATGTGTTATGATCATCATAAGGCTACAATCGTCACGTAGGTCCTCCCACCCAACCGTGCTATATAGCTGTAGGCACTGCATTTTTACGCATAAGTCCCTATGATGAGTCTCATTTTGGAGACACTACCTTTTAAGTCACGGAGGTCAAGGGAAACGGACATCGGAAGGGGAAATTCAAAATAAACAAGGTTCACTGTTTTCGTTGGTGCCGCGTTCGTGTTTACGTTCGAACGTCAAACGGATTGCGGGCGTTGGTGCCGCGTTCGAGGAAGCGTTCGAACGGTGTCGGTAATTCTGGTTTTGCTGCTAGCCTCACATCCAGCCCAATTAGCCCCCCAAAGCCCATAAAACACATCCCAATTTAAATAAATAAATATTAATTAAAACATTAACTAAATAATATAATAATTAAATTAATTAAATGATTAAAAAAACATATACCAAACATAAAATAAACAATTACCAACTTAAACTAAAATCATGCCTAAATTAAACAAATCACACACTAAATCAAAATATAATCATGCCTAATTAAAATCAATCAACCAATTATATTCCCAATCTAATAAGATTATTCCCAAACTTAAAATATTGTATTCCTAATCCAAGCCAATCAAATATCCAACCTTCCCTATCTAGCCAAGATTTGTCCCCCCTCAATCTTTGACTTCCCTTAACCAAACCAAATCAAATCTCTTGACTTCCCTTAACCAAACCAAATCAAATTCCTTTCCTTGTCAAACCTAACCCTTTGCCTATAAAAAGAACCCTTCACCAACCTTCTCAACCCTAGCTAGCTAGTCCCTAACTCACACACAACACACATAAAAAAATATTACAGGAAGAAGACACAAAAACCAGTAAGCAAAAGATAAAGAGAGGAAAAGGCAGCCCCACAAGGAAATAATAGCAAAAGACGGAGAACGACGACTCAAAACAGTAAGACAACGAACGAGAACAGTGAACCGGTGAGAGAGTTGCGGAGCATCCACCCTTCCGACAATCGTGTACCGTACATCCGAGAGATGATTTAAAAGGTTAGACCTGAGGGTACCTTTTCATTAGTTTATATTCGTTCTTTTTATTATTATTATTGAATTCTATTCGCATGAGAGTCGTTTATGGATGCATGTTGTGGGTATTGGATGAATGAGAGATGTGTCAACTCTCGCGGTATATCGGATGGAAACCCGGACATAAATTTCATAGCCGATTCCGAATGGACGGTAATATGATCTGTACTCGGGCCACAACTCCACGTACCGCTTGAGTAAACGGCACCATCTCCCTCTCGTTGTGTTGCTTTTTGTTTATTTAGTTTTCTTTACTTGAATTCAACATGTTGCTCATTTATGTATGATTCAATCGAGCGCATGGGCTTAGTGAGTTAGTCCAAAGGTCCTCCATTTGGGAGACCAAGAGCCGAAAAGGCCACCTTTGTGACACTACTTTGCCGCGCCGGTTGATGTGTGCCCGGTTGGATACAAGATACGTTCAATCGGACATACTTAGAATAATATGATTGTCTTTATGTTTATATGCATGATGTGATGTGACGCGCATGAGCTTAGTATGTTGGTCTAAAGGTCCTCTCTTTGAGAGATCAAGAGCCCCAAAAGGCCACCTTTACGGCAGTACTTCGCCGCGCCCCTTTATTTTCTGTTTATGTATTGCATTCCATTTTGCCTTATCATGCATCAGGTCCGTGTCCGTTCGAACGCGTTCATAAACGCAACTCGAACGCGCATACATTTTGCCTTATCATGCATCAGGTCCGTGTCCGTTCGAACGCGTTAACAAACGCAACTCGAACGCGCATACATTTTGCCTTATCATGCATCAGGTCTCATTTCCGTTCGAACGCGTTATCAAACGCTATACGAACGCGAGCATTCTGTTTCATTTACGTTCGAACGCGTTTACGAACGCTACACGAACGCGCGCATTCTGTCTCATTTCCGTTCGAACGCGTTATCAAACGCTACACGAACGCGAACCTTCTGTTTACCGTTCGAACGCGTTTACGAACGCTACACGAACGCGCACACACTGAACTGAGTCTGTCTTATCATATTCATGCATAATTGCCTCTTGGTTGATCTTTCTTGTGTTATATAGCCAACCACATTATTTGTATCCCTGCATTTATCCATTCTATGTGTTCTCAGGATTGTATTCAATCATGATTATGTTGTTCTTAGTTTTCCATATCATAGGATTGAAATATGTTCATGAGATTGCCATGTGATGTTGCATGTTGTGATGAACTTGTTGATGTATGCATATGAATTTAGAAGCATGATACTATTGGAAATAAGTGTTACTTAAGCTTAGTTAAATTATTACGTGAATCCTTTCATTACAAGTGACATAAGTAAGGGACCATTCCGAACCCAACGGTTTGAGGTCTTCCCTTGCGAGGGGTGAGTGCGGCCTTAAATCTTTGTCCCGGTTCACACCGGGTGGCGACTCCATGTTATGTAATCCTTCCCAACTAGGCCGCGAGCCTAGGAACGGCGTCGCTCAGGTCCTGTGTTCCCACAGTCTGGCGACTCCACTGGGGATAGAGAATTGGCCCCGAAATATTGTCTTGTAATGTTTGGATTTATGTTTTAATTGACCATGTCTATAGTGGATGAAATGAGGGTTTAATCAAAGGCATTTTGAGGCTAGGTAATGGTTTGGTGTCTTCCTTCACTCACTACCTTTCTAGAAGGAAAAGCTGTGAGGACACCTATATGGCCATCTACTCGTAGCCTTTGTGATGGACTAATTTGGAGGACTCGTTGTTTATTCCTGACACCAAGCGATAAGAGCCTAAGAGGCTTTGGGTACTTAAGTGAGCCTCGCTCCACCTTCCCTCTGGGGAATCTACAACGGGAAATCCATTTGACAGTCTGTCACACACCATAGCTCATTGGCACGTACCTTAGTGTATAAAAAAGGGTGCGCTCACTTGGTTGCTCGAACCCTTGAGTGGGGAGACCTAATTGTGGGCCATCCTTCGCCGGTGAGAGCCTTTGTCTATACTCTTACTAACCCACCCATAGACCGGTTTGTATGGTTAAAGTAACAATTATTTCCTTGAGTATGTGCTTGTGGACCATCCTCATTTGGATGCAGTTGGACTATTGTCAGAAATGCGGGCTTGCTGGGCCATTTAAACTGGGGCAAGTTCGTACTGTATGACTATTAGGCCCAAAGCTTCTGAAATGTTGGTGGGCCATTATGTAAAAATTGTTATGTTATGTTTGCATTATCTCTCTTTTATGCTTGTGTTTGGGAACATCATCGTTTGGATTCATTTGGACTATTTGTCATAAGATATGGGCTTGTTGGGCCATTTAAACTGGGACAAGAACGTACTTTATGACAATTGGGCCGAAGGCTTCTAAGTGTTGATGAGCCACTTTGTGCTTGTGTTCGGAATGTTACCATTTGGATTTAGTTGGGCTCCTTGCCATGAGACGTGAACTTGTTGGGCCATTTAAACTGGGATGAGTTCACTCCTATTGCAATTAGCCCGAAAGCTTCTAAAATGATAACGGGCCGATTTGTATGAAAATTTTAATTGATTTAGTATGTTATATATGTTATATGCATCTCATGCACCTCATGCATACATGCACCATGTTAACTCCCTTTTGATTTAAAAGCCATCATAGATGCATGTTGGTTAGGGAAGATGACAGACTTGTCAAAAGACCAAGCAGCCACCAAGAATACTGGCAGAAGACCTAGCTCAATGGGATAGGAAACCCAATCATGCATGCATGCATACACGTAACACATTTTTGCATCCCTTTTGTGTTTGTTCTGTTTTGTAATAACAGGTTTCAGAAGAGAAAAAGAGAAAGCGGCAAAGATAAGACAACCAGAATCAGTAACATATGAGTAGTAGTTTTGGGGATGAGTCCCAGGGTCGAGGCCCACATCGTCAGAGTGTTGGAATGAATCCCGGGGTTGAGGCCCATGTCAGCAATTTCAGAAATGAGTCACAGGGGCGAGGCCCGTATCTGTATCAGTCTAGGGGCGAGGCCCATATCAATATCAGTCTGGGGGCGAGGCCCATATCAATATCAGTTCAGGGGCGAGGCCCACATCAGCAGAATTTTGGAATGAATCTGGGGAATGAATCCCAGGGCCGAGGCCCACATCAGCAGAATTTTGGAATGAATCCAGGGAATGAATCCCAGGGCCGAGGCCCACATCAGCAGAATTTTGGAATGGATCCAGGGAATGAATCCCAGGGCCGAGGCCCGCATCAGCAGAATTTTGGAATGAATCCGAGGGTCGAGGCCCACATCAGCATCAATCTAGGGGCGAGGCCCATGTCAGTAGCAGTTGGGGCCGAGGCCCACTTCAACATCAGTTTGGGGAATGAGTCCCAGGGTCGAGGCCCACATTACATCAGTATCAGTCTTGCCGGGTGGGGATGGCATTCTGGGGGCGAGGCCCACATTACATCAGATCAGTTCTGCCGAGAATGGCAATCCAAGAATGGAGCAGAGTTCAAGAATGAACAAGTCGGAAATGACACTCCGAGAATGGAGATATGGTCCGGGAATGGACAGTTCAAGAATGAACAAGCCGGGAATGGCACTCCAAGAATGGAAGCACGGTTCGGGAATGAACCACCTCACAGTAACGGTCCGGGAATGGACCACCTTACAGTAACAGTTCAGGAATAAAGCCTGCATCTAGTTCGGTTCAGGAAGAAAGCCTGCATCCAGCTCAGTACGGGAATAAAGCCCACATTCAGTACAGTTCGGGGACAAAGCCCACAGTTAACACAGTCAGGGAACAAAGCCCAGAGGAAGAAAGCCTCATATCAGTATAAGTTTGAGAACAAAGCTCAAGGGGAAGAAAGCCTCATATCAGTATAAGTTCGGGAATAAAGCCCCGAGGAATAAAGCCTCATATCAACACAGTTCGGGAAAAAAGCTCAAGAGGAAGAAAGCCTCATATCAGTATAGTTTGAGAACAAAGCTCAAGGGGAAGAAAGCCTCATGTCAACAATTCAGGGAACAAGACCCACGGGAACAAAACCCAACACTCAACAATTCAGGGAACAAGACCCTCAGCTCACAATGGGAACAAGACCCTCAGCTCACTTCGGGAATGAACCAGGGGTCGCATCATGTCAGCTTGGGGGCGAAGCCCATATCGGTTGAGGAGCGAGGCTCCACATCACATCATGTCAGCTTGGGGGCGAAGCCCATATCGGTTGAGGAGCGAGGCTCCACATCACATCATGTCAGCTTGGGGGCGAAGCCCATATCGGCTGAGGAGCGAAGCTCCACATCATCATTTTCGGGATGCGTCCCAGGGTCGAGGCCCACATTTTGTCAGCGGTATTGGGATGCGTCCCAGGGTCGAGGCCCCCGTTGTCGGTTGCAGCTATTGGGATGCGTCCCAGGATCGAGGTCCACTGCATCATCATTTTCGGGATGCGTCCCAGGGTCGAGGCCCACATTTTGTCAGCGGTATTGGGATGCGTCCCAGGGTCGAGGCCCCCGTTGTCGGTTGCAGCTATTGGGATGCGTCCCAGGATCGAGGTCCACTGCATCATCATTTTCGGGATGCGTCCCAGGGTCGAGGCCCACATTTTGTCAGCGGTATTGGGATGCGTCCCAGGGTCGAGGCCCCCGTTGTCGGTTGCAGCTATTGGGATGCGTCCCAGGTTCGAGGCCCACATCATCAGCAGCATCGAGATGCATCTCAGGATCGAGGTCCACTGCAGTATCAGCTCAGCTCGAGACAGCTAGCTAGCCAGGTAAGTAAAATGCATTGCATAACTTTGATAGGATTGTCACTGTTGCACATTACACGAGTCCCATCAAAGTGGGGGCGACTGTAGGCACTGCATTTTTACGCATAAGTCCCTATGATGAGTCTCATTTTGGAGACACTACCTTTTAAGTCACGGAGGTCACGGGAAACGGACATCGGAAGGGGAAATTCAGAATAAACAAGGTTCACTGTTTTCGTTGGTGCCGCGTTCGTGTTTACGTTCGAACGTCAAACGGATTGCGGGCGTTGGTGCCGCGTTCGAGGAAGCGTTCGAACGGTGTCGGTAATTCTGGTTTTGCTGCTAGCCTCACATCCAGCCCAATTAGCCCCCCAAAGCCCATAAAACACATCCCAATTTAAATAAATAAATATTAATTAAAACATTAACTAAATAATATAATAATTAAATTAATTAAATGATTAAATAAAACATATACCAAACATAAATAAACAATTACCAACTTAAACTAAAATCATGCCTAAATTAAACAAATCACACACTAAATCAAAATATAATCATGCCTAATTAAAATCAATCAACCAATTATATTCCCAATCTAATAAGATTATTCCCAAACTTAAAATATTGTATTCCTAATCCAAGCCAATCAAATATCCAACCTTCCCTATCTAGCCAAGATTTGTCCCCCCTCAATCTTTGACTTCCCTTAACCAAACCAAATCAAATCTCTTGACTTCCTTAACCAAACCAAATCAAATTCCTTTCCTTGTCAAACCTAACCCTTTGCCTATAAAAAGAACCCTTCACCAACCTTCTCAACCTAGCTAGCTAGTCCCTAACTCACACACCAACACACATAAAAAATATTACAGGAAGAAGACACCAAAAACCAGTAAGCAAAAGATAAAGAGGAAAAGGCAGCGAAACCACAAGGAAATAATAGCAAAAGACGGAGAACGACGACTCAAAACAGTAAGACAACGAACGAGAACAGTGAACCGGGAGAGTTGCGGAGCATCCACCCTTCCGACAATCGTGTACCGTACATCCGAGAGATGATTTAAAAGGTTAGACCTGAGGGTACCTTTTCATTAGTTTATATTCGTTCTTTTTATTATTATTATTGAATTCTATTCGCATGAGAGTCGTTTATGGATGCATGTTGTGGGTATTGGATGAATGAGAGATGTGTCAACTCTCGCGGTATATCGGATGGAAACCCGGACATAAATTTCATAGCCGATTCCGAATGGACGGTAATATGATCTGTACTCGGGCCACAACTCCACGTACCGCTTGAGTAAACGGCACCATCTCCCTCTCGTTGTGTTGCTTTTTGTTTATTTAGTTTTCTTTACTTGAATTCAACATGTTGCTCATTTATGTATGATTCAATCGAGCGCATGGGCTTAGTGAGTTAGTCCAAAGGTCCTCCATTTGGGAGACCAAGAGCCGAAAAGGCCACCTTTGTGACACTACTTTGCCGCGCCGGTTGATGTGTGCCCGGTTGGATACAAGATACGTTCAATCGGACATACTTAGAATAATATGATTGTCTTTATGTTTATATGCATGATGTGATGTGACGCGCATGAGCTTAGTATGTTGGTCTAAAGGTCCTCTCTTTGAGAGATCAAGAGCCCCAAAAGGCCACCTTTACGGCAGTACTTCGCCGCGCCCCTTTATTTTCTGTTTATGTATTGCATTCCATTTTGCCTTATCATGCATCAGGTCCGTGTCCGTTCGAACGCGTTCATAAACGCAACTCGAACGCGCATACATTTTGCCTTATCATGCATCAGGTCCGTGTCCGTTCGAACGCGTTAACAAACGCAACTCGAACGCGCATACATTTTGCCTTATCATGCATCAGGTCTCATTTCCGTTCGAACGCGTTATCAAACGCTATACGAACGTGAGCATTCTGTTTCATTTACGTTCGAACGCGTTTACGAACGCTACACGAACGCGCGCATTCTGTCTCATTTCCGTTCGAACGCGTTATCAAACGCTACACGAACGCGAACCTTCTTTTACCGTTCGAACGCGTTTACGAACGCTACACGAACGCGCACACACTGAACTGAGTCTGTCTTATCATATTCATGCATAATTGCCTCTTGGTTGATCTTTCTTGTGTTATATAGCCAACACATTATTTGTATCCCTGCATTTATCCATTCTATGTGTTCTCAGGATTGTATTCAATCATGATTATGTTGTTCTTAGTTTTCCATATCATAGGATTGAAATATGTTCATGAGATTGCCATGTGATGTTGCATGTTGTGATGAACTTGTTGATGTATGCATATGAATTTAGAAGCATGATACTATTGGAAATAAGTGTTACTTAAGCTTAGTTAAATTATTACGTGAATCCTTTCATTACAAGTGACATAAGTAAGGGACCATTCCGAACCCAACGGTTTGAGGTCTTCCCTTGCGAGGGGTGAGTGCGGCCTTAAATCTTTGTCCCGGTTCACACCGGGTGGCGACTCCATGTTATGTAATCCTTCCCAACTAGGCCGCGAGCCTAGGAACGGCGTCGCTCAGGTCCTGTGTTCCCACAATAGCTCACCTTCCAAGCTTCATATCTGATGATACCTCAACATCTCCTCATTCCATCAGGTGTCGTCCAACTACTCTAAATGATAGGCATATAATTTGATGATATATCAATCTTGCATCAACTATTCTACTGATGTTTCCCCAACTCTGTGGCTTCCATCTTCTGCCATCGTCTTAGTGTGTTTACTATTTTTTTACTCTCCCTACAGATGGCGCCAACTGTTGACGACTTTTTTCGTTCGAATGACAATATGAAAAATTAAACTCTCGAATATACCTCTCTCAGCAGTGAATTTATTTTATTAGTAGGGAACCGAATGCAAACTTAGCAAGCAGACAAATAAATCACAAAGGCAATGATTTATATGGTTTGACAAAGAATGCCTCAAATCTACGTTCACATGAGAATGAGAGTGTGTTTTATTACTGCTCAGAGTCAAGATCGACCCAAGCTATAAGCGGGGTAATGAACCTACAAAGAGTTTACAACACCTCGGGTCTTACACTAACCCATTATAATTCTCTCAATAGTCAAATAACCGATCAAAGTTCTCTCTCTATCACTAGATTTTTAGCTCTTGGTTTCTCTATAAGTGTTGAGATGTAAATTTTACTCACCCCTTTACAAGAGTTGTAAATATAATTCAAAGAATCTCTCTTTATATAGGCTTCTAAATCCACTATTCCACCGCCCATGACATCAGCTCATGTAACTCTGTCATCATTGCAATAACAACTCTCATCAACTAACCATAATTCGGCCAATCAAATTAGTCTTTCTCTGTCACTGCACCGGCTTATGGCGACTCTGCTCTGTCACGTCTCTACCACTGCATCGCCCTATGGCGACTGGCAGTGGCTACTTTCACGGTAAACCAATATTTTCTCATAGTCATCATTAGCCTTCTAAAATGATATCTTCTCACTTTATGACATACATCACTTGACTTAGCACATATTGGCCTGTGATCCCATCTTCGTTCTTCGGGTCAGCATATCGAGGTGGATGACACTGGTCAAAACTCCCTCTGACCTCTTCAACCAGGTCGGGTTGCTATGCATGGACCCCATCGGGTCGGTTTTCACAAATACTCAATGAATCTAAATACATCACTTCTTCTCTAGGTTGAGTTTGCATACCAACCTACTTCATCATCAACACACTCAGCCTTTACATGAACCCGTCAGTGTAATAAGGTCGGGTCATTCTCTCAAATTCTGTCTGTCTGTACGAACTCTTAAGCCTTTATCATCCATTTTTGACTAAGTATGATACACATTCCACCCTTCGGTATTTGAACCTTCTTCAGGGTGAAATATCACCTCATGGGATAATTTTATGGTGTTTTTTCACTTTAAGGAAGGTTCAAATACCGATGGATGTAGTGCGGCCTTAAATCATTCATAGTGTCTTATACTGAGTGGTGACTCCTTAATTCTTCTATTAGTCCCCTGTGAGCTAATTGTACTCTCTACGGGCTGTTAGCCCAACAATGTCGTGATCCCCGATGTCATAGGCATAGCGGAAAATCTTACTTTGCTCCTAAAATTTCATTTTTGCAATCTTTTTAAAATAAAATAACGACGAACTTCTTCTTTTTTAGAAAATTTGTGAATTGAACAAGGTGAAACGACAGAATCGGCGGTTCAACCATGTTGGAGGCTCGGTGCCATTTTCTGCGCATTGCGAGGAACACTCCAAGATATACAATGTATAATTTCTAATTAATATTTTTCATCTGTAGCATAACAGCACGGGAGAGGTGTTACAGCCCTTCCTAATGCCATATTTTTCCAAGTCACCCACTGTACTCCAAATAAAGGTTGGGTGAAAGATGTTGCCCGAGAGTGTTATGTAAGTGTTCAGTTACATAAATTATGAAAAATTTCAGAATTTTACTCTAACACAAAATCTTAAAATGTAGGAGCGTATGATGGACATCCAGACACAAAATCTCACGTAGGGCAATCGCCATTTGGCTAATGAAGAGCTTTTTCATTAGGTGCTCCAAAACAACACCTCTTACAACGTCGGGTTTGGCACTCGTCGGAAGGTAGTAGGGGCTACTTCTCGATCGTCCAACTCCTAAGAGGAGGTAACTCTCTTGAGGGAGCAGTTAAAGCTTACTCGAGATCGACTGGAGATGTAGAATGAAGAAATGAAGAAGCAGAAGTAGGAGCACGATAGAGAAATAGCGAACTTGCAGGGGCTTGTGGAGAGATCACTTACTTATATTCATGGCAAAAAGCCCGGGCCCGGTGGGGATTTGGGCTGGGCCAGGCTTCAAAATGAGGGCCCGGATCAGCCCGGGCTTAAAATAAATAATTTAATATTTCTATTTATAATATATATATTTATATAATAAATTTTTTATATTTATAATTTTTTAAAATAAAAAAATGAGGCCCAGCCCGTGCCCGAGCCCGATTGGGCCGGGACAGCCCGGCCAAGTGACAGCCCGAGCCAGGCTTTTCCGAGCCCGGTTATAAGCGGTAAATATATCAGTATTTACCGTCTATTTTACTTAATATTTTGTATAGTTTCTTGAGATTTGTGAATATTTTGATTTGTTTTGTGTTATTTTATAGATAAATAAAAATAAGGACTCTTTGGAAGCAATTCGGGGTTAAAACATCGAAAAATGGACAAAAATGGCAAAAATATAAATTTCCTGCTAAAATGCGTTGTTTGCTAAAATACGCCGTTACTAAAATGCGCTACTTGCTATCATGCGCCGCTAACGTGCGCCGGACACGTGTCAAAATCAGAGAAACCTGCTATCATGCGCATATGCTAACATACGTCTACCACGTGTCAACATCACAAGTAATCTTGCTAACATGTACCAGACACGTGTCATCATTTCATGTTGCCGATATTTACTGTACACGCGTCACGACACCAAGCACCTACGCATCGCGACGCCAAACCAATAATTCAATTTCCGACGTCACGTGTCACCATCTCTGTGAAGCCCGTGCCACACGTCCAAAATCAGCGGCACGTCGCGACGCGCAATGTTCCACGTGTCGCGACGCGCGAGACCCTTTGATGCCTATAAATTCAGGCCGATTTCATTTGCAAATTCATACTTTCTTCTGAGGAATTCCTTAAGAATCTAAGAAGATTGTATCTTGCTTGTTTATTTACAGCTTTCTGTATTTAATTTATTTTAATTTACGCAATAGTTCTTTCTTTATTTTACTTTTATGTCTTTATTTTATTTTTCGGCATGAGGAGGTAACTCCCCTCTGCTGAAGTTAAGCTTTTATTACTAATATTTAGATTAATCTCCCTTAAATATATATATAAACTATTTAAAATATGACTTAATGGGATACAACCTTTATGGTCGGTTGGACTTTAATTGAATTGATTTTAACCTGACTAAATTGGATGCCGTCTTTATGGTCAGTTGGAATTAATTATAAATTTGACTTAATCAGGATACCGCATTTATGGTCGGTTGGTAATGTCATGCAAAGTTAATACATTATAATAAGAGAGATATCTAAAATAGAAATAATAAAAGTGGATCCTCTAACCCCCAGCATTTTCTTTATTGTTTTATTTACGTTTTTAATTTCCAGTATTTACTTTATGGCATTTACTTTATTTAAGTTTTTACTACCCTTAGATATGTGTCGTAAATAAACCTGTTATATGGGTTGTGATGAATTCTAATATCACCGATTTATAAGGGGTTATTTTATAGTTTGGGTAATATAAATGTTTATTTATTAAGTGTTAAGCTTAATGCTTCTTGTTAACTGACCATTAATAAGATTGATGTGGTAAACTTAAAATAAACTTGACGAAGAAATTTTAGGTTTCAGCATTAGACTTAATAGCTCACGATCTCCCTTAAGGATTATATACCCCTTAATAGATTTCCTTACATGATAGACATATACATGTCGGGCGGAGGTAGCCATAATTGGAACTTAATCTTAATGAATTCAGATAACTTGGTTGACATAGACATATGATTAATTGGGTTAAACTGGGTATTTGCATCTGACCATCGACAAAGGCTTTCACATTATTTCGTGTTCCAGGTTAATAAACCAATATATTACACAAACATGAGATAACCACTTCATCTTTAAAAGATATTGGAAGAATTCACAACCCTTGATAGTTTCTTAATATTTAATTTCCCTTTAATTTACTTTCGCACTATTTTATTTACTTGTCTTTAGCTAAAATCACCATCCAATCAACAATCAATCTATTAGATACTCGTAAACATTTGGCTTCATAAATTAATAGCTTAGGTATTAAGTCCTCGTGGGATCAATACATTTTATACTATTTGAACGATACGTGCGCTTGCGTTATCTGTGTGTGATTACGCCGGTCACCCGGGCCTAAATTTATTTTACCGGGCTCCGGTCGGGCTTATCAAAGCCCGGCCCAAGCCCGGCCCGTTGCCATCCCTACTTATCTAGAGCAGTGTTGCAGGATCGACTTCCACAGTTCCTCATGGCCCGACAGATGCAACACCTACCTCAACCGATCATCCTACATGATTTTTTTAATGTAATAAAACTTTTATTTTATATATTTTTTAATTATTTTAATTTCATTTTTAAAAATTTTAAAAAATAAAATATTATTATAAAATATTATTATAATTATTTTATTATAATTACTAATTAATTACATATACATTTTAATAATATTTTAATTTTTAAAATTTTTTAAAAAAATTTCGCGTCAACAAGACTAATTTCGACGCTAAATATATTAGACATTTAGCGACCCCACATATTTTCGTTCCTAAAAGATAATGTAATTTAGTGTTGCCTATTCTTATCGACGCTGAATGATACAATTTCCGTGTTGTCTATTATGAGTTTTGGCGACGATAATTGGGCGACACATAAATATTTAGTGTCGTCATACAATTTTCGACGTTATAACTTTTTCTCAATCAGACTTTAACATCCATTTTTTGCGCCGTTTTTTCGACGCTAAAAATTTAGCGTCGACTTTTACTTCGTTTAGCGTCAACCTTTGGCGACGCTAAAAAACCGAATTCTTGTAGTGGGATTTTTGGAGCCTTCTTCATATTTTGTTAATAAATACATTAAAATATAATAAGAGAATTAATATGGATATGCATTAGAACGAGGATATTCTTAGCAATTTTTCAATAAAATACTTAACATAAACAAAAGTAATAGAAATATAAATAAAAATATTTTTAAAAAATTGAACCTTGCTAATATATGGGGCTTTGGCACTTTGTCCAGCCCTTGAGTAGAGTGTTTTCCTAATATTAATAAAGAAAAATAAAATAAGTCCCCGATAACGGCGTCAAAAATTTGATCAAGATATTTTATATCTAGCACGCAAGCGCACATATCGCTTAAGAGTGGCAATGAGTCGGACTGGGCTCGGACTTAGATAAGCTCGACCCGAGTCTGGTAATTAATTTTTTGGCCTGGGCCCGGGAAAAGCCCGGACTTTATCCAGCCTGGTTTTTTATTTATAAAAAAATTAAATATATTTTTAATTTATTATATAAATATTTATATACATATATAATTTATCATATAAATATATATATATAATATTTTTTAAGCCGGGGCCCAAGATTTTTTACTCCTGGGCCAGGCCAAAGCCCGGGCTAGCCAGATCGGGTCCGGACTTTTTTGTCATCTTTAATATCGGTCAAGTAATATAGTGACTGAAAGTCGGATGTTGAGCCCACAAGGACTTTATATTTCTCTTATTAATATCAAGATTAACCTACTTAACTTAAAACTAAATTTGAGAAGGAGATTTAATTTAATGATTTAATTGAAAAGTAAATAAAAATCAAATAATACTTTTTGCAGAAACCTTATAAGATAGAAGAACATATAAGGTTGTAACTTCACTTAAGCATGCAGACAATAAGCTCAGACATTTCTCATTAAATTGGGCTGTTGTTATTAATTATTAACCTAAAACACTAAATTATTCACAAGCTTCTTTCGATGATCAGGTGAAAATTTTCAATTTAAATCAATTAACTATATGTCTATATTAATTAAATTAAATCAAATTCCTTATGCTCAGGTTCTAATTTTGGCTACGTATGCCATTTAGGTATATTTCTATCCTGCAAGGAAATCTATTCAACAAATAATTCACACGCTATTATTCCCACGACTAATCCAAATTCCCTCCGTTAAGTTCCTAAGGATTTACCAAGATTATTCTATTGTTGAGCAAACAACTAAAATAAGCATCAAAGCACAGAGAATAATAAATAATCAATAACAAACCCAAAAAATAAAATATGTAAATAATTAATTAAACATACTTAAGATTCATTGCAACCCTAGATATAATGAATTAGCTACTCATGATAAATAATAAACACAAGTTAATCATTATTACAAAGCAAGAACTCATAAAAGATAAAGTAGATGGTGAAGGGAATAAGAAACTCTCGTTTGCAGTACATGTGATGATGAAAATGAACATGATTAATTGAGCTAATTGGTGTTTGGAAATATTGAATTGGGTAATTAATTATGTAATACACTTTTGGATAATTGAATTGTGAAATTGGATTTTGTAATTTAATTATGTTGGGCCAATTTTAGAAATTGGGCTTGTAATGTTGTTATTGGGCTTATTAGGCTTGGTTGTACTAAGTTGGGTTTAGGCAAAATTGGTTGGATCCAATTGGGCCCAAAACCGCATCCATAAAGCCCAAATGCGACTAATGGACCTTTAAAGTTTAATTGGGCCTAATGGGCCAAAATTGATTTATGGGCTTATGGGGTAATTCCCGGATTGGATTTTAGTTATTGGGTTCGACCCGAGTTGACCAAAAGTCCACGCCTTAAGAAATTAATTAAAAGCCCATTGGACTTTAATTGAATTGACGTTGGACGTTAATCGGGCTTTGAGACCCGTAACGATTAAATTTGGAATTTAAGTCGTATAGGTTCGTTAAATAAAATGTAGTATTTAATTTGCAATTAAATAGCGAATTAGTATTAAATACAAATTGAATTGGATTTAATTTTGTAGTTTAATTTAATTCGAGAATTCGTACTTTGAGTACTTATTCGCAAAACGAGTTTGACTCGCGCAAAATCAAATCGTTGTTTGAACATTGGATGGTCACTAATTATTAGATTAATTAATTTGATTAGATTGATTGATAACATGCTTGTGTGAATACATGGTTGCGATGCATGAATAATGTATATCGGATGGATATTAGATGGGTGGGACAATTTTAGAAATTGTTGTAATAAATTTGATTTATTAATTGGACCTGCGTGTCCAGCCTTATACCTCCTTATTCTTTGTATTCTCTTCTCACTTATTCCCCTCAATGTAAATGAGGTTTCTTTAGAAGTGTAGTGTAACAGGTAGAAGCAAATACTTGTGCTAGAAGGATAGAAAAAGTGAGAGATTTGATCTATGATCAATGTGTAAAGTATCCATCCGCATATCATTATTATTTAATTATAAGCGCTTTATTATGTGTTTAAAATGCATGTTTAAGGGTGTATGGTGATGAGACCTTAACAAAGATAATAAATTGGTTGCCAATTTGCACGCGAAAAACCCTCAAACAATATTAAGCGTTTTTCCTTCTATTGAGTGATTCTTACTCAAGATCTGAGACTGGCATTGGCTTGTTGGCCAAAGTCAAGGCCTTTGTCTGTCGAGGATGTGTTTGAATCATGAGAGCTTTGTTCCATATTGGTGTCTTGTCCAAGTTGTGGTTTGTTGGCCAAAGTCAAGACCACTTCTTGTCCATCGACATTGATTACGAAACTTTCCATGGTCAATGGGTCGCGCTTAACTGGGATCACTAAGTTTGTTGTGCCAAAGCCAAGGCTTAGTTGATTTAGAGGAAAAAGGTTAGGTAATACATTGGATGTATTGGCATATATAAGATATATGTTTCAGACTTGGATGTCCCCCTACTGGATTTAGGAATTGGATTGGATCCAATTGATCTTATAGATCTACCTAGTTAATTATCATACAATTTGTTGGCCAAAGTCAAGATTGTGTGATATTTAACGGGATCCTACCCCGCTAGGAAACACGGTTTCCCGAGTACGCGACAGAGGGTTAGAGGCTCGCCGAAAAATAGTAGGAGGCAAGAATTGAATTTGCAATATTCGTTTAATTACTTGCCATACGCGCTCAATCAAATATCATTCGTCAAACAAATTAAATGTTAGTTGGACTAATATTTAAATCGTTATTTTAATTAACAGTTGGACTGTATTGAAACGATTCATTTATAGTTGATTTTATAATTGGATTATAGTAATCAATATAATTGATTTTAATCTATTAAAAGTATAGTTGATTATATAGTTGGACTATAGTAATCATTATAACAATTAGTACCTGAAATCGTTGATTAAATAGTTGGACTATTAGAATCAAGATAAAATTGAAAGATTGACATTTAAAACATAATCCTAAGGAAAATGTATTTAAATGGTTTAATTTTCAAAATTGGGAATAATTTTCAGGATGGTCCTGGAAAATAATAAGTTACTTTATTTGATAAAATAACATATTATGCGTAAGCCCGGAGTTAAGCAAATAGTAGAGCATAATCTTTGGAAGATTTATGTGATGATAATTTTAGTGTTTAATCCATTTAGTCTGTCACAGTAGATTCCTTAATTTCTTTGTCAGAACTAAGGGTTAGATCCTTAAAGTATGATAATGAAATTGAAGGATCTTCATAGATCTATTTTAGATCTTAGAAGTACTAAATTGCAATTGATAACTCCTGGAGAGTTAATGACTATTCTCAAGGAGACAAAGTCAAAGTTTGCAATAAGGCAAGTAGCGCAAGGCGCACCTTATTTCGATATTCTAGAAACCCGAGGCTTGGCCAAAGGCTTCTGGAATATGAAAATGGTAAAGGCAAAATCATTATAATCTTCTAGGAAGATAAATGACATATCCCAAAATGTCTGCCTAAATTGTGGCAAACGGGATCGCGGAAGCGTGACTGTCGTTTGGACAAAGCAGACATGAAGGAATTGAAGACGAGCAAGGCTCCGACTTCAAATATGTTTGTCAACATTATGTTCACTACTAGTATTAAAATTGGATTTTAAATACTTAGTGTGGTACATAAAAATATATTGATGTTCAGAATCTGCTATGAGTAGGATACTGACTTCAATTGAGATTTAATCTGCGAATAGGAAACGGGACGAAAGTCGCTGTTTTAAACGTAGATATCTGAGTTTAGGAACTACCTTCGGGTGTGTACTTAAATTAGGAAACTGTTATAATGTGACTAGTTTGACTAGAAACATTATCTCTATATCAGTGTATAATTCGTTGCGGATATACCTTTATATTCTAGAACACTAAAGTGTTTTATTATATAAAGATGATATTGAGATAAACATATTAGATGTGAATAACAGAATTTATATTTTGAATATAAATAAATCTCAAACATAAACATGACAAACAAATAAGCTCAAGCTGATTTGATCAGAAGAAACTCAATTGTGGCATTGTTGTCTGGGACACAACTAAAACAAGAATCGTATATCCACACTTTTAAAGAGTGGGTACTCCGACTGATTTGATTCCATTCAAATAAAGTCTATGAATCTAGTTTATTAGGCAAAGTGCCTATAACACTATTTACTTGGTAAAAGTGTAAATGCCACAGATCTGTTAACCCTAGTTCATAGTGAAGCAAGTGGGCCCATGTCTAGCAAGGCTAGATGTAGATATGAATATTACGTGACCTTTAAGGATGTGGCATCGCGTTGTGGTTATGTGTCTCTTTTGAAACACAAATCAGAAACTTTTAAGTTTCGACACGAAAATAGACAAACAGATCGGCTAAAGTATTAAACCGTCACGGTAAGACCGTAATGGAAAATACTTAAGCAATAAGTTTCTAATATACTTGAAAGAGTAAAGTATTCTTTCAATGAGGACTCCCCCCGGAACACGTCAGTTTGACGGTGTGTCCGAACAGAGTAACCGAATTTTGTTAGACATGATAAGGTTAATCCTGAGTCGCTCTGAGCTACCATTTCCTTCAACGGATAAGCATTAACAGTGCAAGAACTTATTTTGAATAAGGTTCCATAAAAATCTGTTTGACAGATATCATATTAGATATGAACAGGAAAGAAACTGGGTTTCACATTCCTGATCATTTGGGTATGCTAGACATATGTTTGGATGATACCAAACTAAAACCCAAATAGGATAAGTGCCAATTATAGGTTATCCTAGGGATACCGAAGTATAGTACTTATACATCTCACAAGAGAACAATTAGATTGTTGCTCACCATGTGGTTTTCCTAAGAGGAATACCGATATGCAGTGATAAGTGGGAGGATAGTATAACTCGATGAAAATCGGAGTGATACTGTTCCAGGCACCGAATCTTAATGGAACATAAATAGTTCATCAAGGATGAAACTATACCAATAATCTTCGAATACACAAGAACTGCGTGAGTCGGAGAGAGTCATAAAACAACCTGGCGTATGAGTTTCTGATCTCACCTCATAAAGATGTCAATCTTATTTAGGTATACCAACTGACTACGTATGAGGAAGTGATACAAGGTATCGACTCCCTTTTATGGCAAAGTGCCATGATATCCGAAATGGATTCCATGTAAATCAACCAAGTTTGGATACTAGTTGATGTACCGCAAGGTATTGTGCCTATTGGTACTTTATAAGTCTTCAAGGAAGACATACATGGAAGGCAACATACCAACGTACTAAGCTAGGCTTGTAGCGGAAAGGTATCATTATCAACATTGTGTTGATTACGATTCAACCTTTTACATGTTGCCACGGTAAATCCATTTGGATAATGCTTGCTACTGCTGCATGTTTCATTTATGAAATATGACAGCTTAACGGGAAAATCGCTTTCCTGAAAAGGAAACTTTTTGGAGGATGTTTACAACATCCTGGCGGTTTTGTCGTATCTAAACAAGCAAACAAGGTTTACAGGTTGTTCAATCCATGTTTGGATTGAAGCAAGCATTAGGTTCTTGGAATTGTCGTTTTGATGTGATCATAATGGTTTATGATTTAATTCAAAACGAAATGATTCTTGTGTTTATAAGAGGGTTAGTGGGAGCGCACTGACAGTGGTTGTCCTATAAATAATGATAATATGTCATTTCTTGGAAATGATATTCCCATAATAATAATCGGTGAAAGCTTGGCTTTTGAGAAAACTCTCCGAGAACTCGTACATTGAAAAATGTACGCGATCTGGTGTCTCATACGCTTTGAGTATATGGATTCACAAACAGGCCAATCCAAGTGATAGTCACTGGATTGATGTTAAGAACATCCGTTAGTTTCTTAGAGAACTAAGGATACATTCTTAGACTATGGAGAAGGAGAACTTGAAGTGACTGGAATCACTACTGCAAGTTTCCTAAACCGATAAAACGACTATAAGTCGTAAATGGTACTATACAGTTCGAATAACGGAACAGTGAGTTGGAAATCTTCCAAGCAAGATACTGTTACCGAATAAACAACAAATGCGGGTTATTGCTGCAACTGAGGCGGCAATAGAAGCCTTCTGGGTCGATAATATATCTAATTAGATTAGATATAGTTCTGTTAGCAGTTGAGCTAGGCGTCAGCACAGGCTAAAGAATTAATGGTCTCATCAACGATCCAGATACATACTTCGATATTCATCTGATTCGTTCGGATCATACATCGTGGCGATGTGATGATCGAATAAATCACATCAAACGATAATCATGCAAATCCGCTGATGAAAGTATTTTCTCAGCAATTTAAGCCAACCGTACATAGTTCGGGTGTAAGACACTCGAGTGACTGGCTATAGGCCAAGTGGGAGATTGTTGGACAATTATGACCCATAGCGTCACTATTTGTACAGATCATGGTGTTTTTGTACAAATTAACTATGTGACAAAGGAGATTGTACTCTTATCATTTGTGATTAGATCACTTAGATGTATAAATGATATGAGGTCCATGTGATTTGTTCCTGGATTAAGAATGATATGAGACAGTATCAGTCCACGAAGGATAAATCATTAAATATCCCTAGTCAGAGTATTATCGAGATTGGACATCGATAAATACATAAAAGACTAGTATTACACTTGTGCGCGTTGTGAGGGCACAACGACATAGTTCTCATATATTTGGGTATATGATACTCATGCAAGTGTAATAAGAGGTTGTGTTTTACCGATGGTACGGGAAACAGCTTCGCTATAGATAGACCCCCTCGGAATTCCATTGGTAGTATGACTATGTGTCTATGGAAGTCCGAAATCAGGGTAGGTGAATTTGGTCTTAACCCGAGGCTTGCACCGCTAATACTTGCGACAATCAATATACTTTGGTTGCGGTCGTCCAGGACTTTAACAAGTTCTGTGTACGCCTATGCTGGGTATATTGAGAATCGTAGTGTGTTGAGTGTGATGTCAAGACGGAAGTATCACTCCAGTCATATGGAGATGATGGTCACGTAGGATACGGTACTAGTACTCTTAAGTACTGCAGTCATCGGGATAAAATGACAAGGTCATGTTTATCCGATTATAGAGACTAGTTACCAGACATCCGACATGTGCTTCGTACGGGGCAGACACAATTCCAGCCCCATGCCTAGCACGTGATCATTCGATACTGGATCGACATATACAATACTATGTATACTATGCCTGATATAGATCGCTTATTACTGTAAGGATATTTCTGGAGAATTGGGTAGGCATGACGCTTTGCTAGAAGCCAACCTTGTCTTGTAAATCGGTACAAACATAGTACTAGGTACTTACGTGTTCGGATAGTCCGACGACCGACTTTACTGCCAACATATCCGGGGATCTCAAGGGTCACTTCCCGAAGATTCATCGATGACGTATGACTCGCACTTTAATTAATCTGGGATTAATTTGATGAGAGAGAAAATTAATCTGGGATTAATTTCGGAGATATTTTATCTGGGATAAAATATCATTTAGAGAGAGATAACGATTAATTTGGAATTAATCGACAAATTAATATATTCGATATATTAAACGAAATTGGATTTCGACACGAAATTGAAATTAGATTTTAATTCGGGCGAACGAATTAATTTAGAATTAATTCGTTAGCAACATGAATAGTGATTTTGCTAGGCATAATCATTTAATTACGTCGCAGCGGAAAATTCGTTAATTTTGAATTAGCGAACCCGAGCCCGGGATTGTTTGCGAGCGCATTCACATTTCGAATTCGAGTGCGGCACGTGATGAATGGTATTTATATCATTATTTCCCACTCATTTAACCTAATATTTTGTATAGTTTCTCGGGTTTTGTGAACATTTTGATGTGTTTTGTGTTATTTTGCAGATAAATAAAGTTGGGAAAGCATTGGAAGCAATTTGGGGCCAAAATAGAGAAAAATGACAAAAGGGCAATTTTGTAATTATTCCACGTCGCGACGCCAAGGCCCTACGCGTCGCGACGCCTAAAGTGCGCCGACCATGCTAAAGTGCGCTGAGGGACACGTGTCAGAATCTGAGAAATTGGACTTGCTAACATGCGCCGACCTTGCTAACGTGTGCCGTGCCACGTGTCATCATCACATAAGATCTGTTAAAATGCACCGGCTGCCACGTGTCGAAATCTCATTGGACCAAAGCAAGCGCGTGCCACGTGTCAATCTCTCATTGGACCGAATATTGGACAAATCACATGTTGCCACGTGTCGAAATCTCATTGGACCAAAGCAAGCGCGTGCCACGTGTCAATCTCTCATTGGACCGAATATTGGACAAATCACATGTTGCCACGTGTCGACCTCTCATTTGACCGATCCTAAGCGCGTGCCACGTGTCAACTTTTCATTGGACTGAAAGCTCAGCCAATCACCGTGTGCCACGTGTCGTCTTCTCATTGCACCACCTTCACCGCGTGACACGTGTCATCACCAGATTCTGCCGACAGAACACGCGTGGTCAACCCGCGTGGAACAAAGCCGCGTGCCAGCATCGCTACGCTGGGACCTTTGGCGTCGCGACGCTGGATCTAGAAAATGCCTATAAATTCAGCTCCTCTTCACTTCATTAGGTGTGCTTTCCTTGGGAGCTTTTCCTTGTTTTTAGAGGATTGCATCTAGTTTTTGTAAATATAAATAATATTTAATTTATGCATTTTAATTTTCAGTAGTAATAATAATAGTAGTTTTTCTTCTTCTCCTTTCTTTTATGTTTTGTAGTTAATTTTCCACTGGGGAAGGGTGAAACTTTTATTATTTTAATTTAGATTAATCTCCCTTAATTATACCTTAATTATAATATAGAAATTATAATTCAAATTAAAAAGATTACCGCCTTAATGGCTGGTTTTATTTATTTGACATAAAGTGGCACCGCCTATATGGCCGGTCTTTAGGTGACAGATAATTACCGCCTATATGGCTGGTTTTTGGATAAATAATAATACCGCCTTTATGGCTGGTCGGATTTAATTAAAATCTAATTTAATGAGGATACCGCCTTTATGGTTGGTCGGTAATATCACAATTAATTTTTATATGATAATAAGAGAGATGTCTAAATTATAAATAATAAAAGTGGATCCCCAACCCCAGTATTTTATTTTATTCTAGGGAAGTGATGAAACACAATATCCACACATAATAATTGATTTTCTTTTTATGGGTAATTCTTTAGATTGTTTATTGAGTCTTAAGCTTAATGTTTCTTGTTAAACTGGCCAATAATAAGATTGATTTGGTAAACTTAAAATGAACTAGACATAGGGATTTTAAGTTTCAGCCTTAGATTCAATAGCCCACGATCTTCCTTGAGGATAAATAATATTTTAATAGATTTCCTTACAGGATAGACATATACCTGTCAGGCGGGGGTAGCCATAATTGGAACTTGGTCTTAATGAATCCAGGTAATTTGGTTGACATAGACATATGGTTCAGTTGGGTTATACTGGGTATTTGCGTCTGACCATCGACAGAGGCTTTTGTATATTTTCGTATTCCAGGTTAGCAAACTGATTTATTACACATAGATAAGAGAATCAATTCATCTTTATAATAATATTGTGTGGAGTCACGACCTTATATCCTTGAGTCTTTTCTTTTATTTTCCGTAGTATTTTCTTTTGAGTTTGTTTTTATTTTATTTTGCAAAACCACATTCAACCAACCAAAAACAATCAATTCTCTTCTCCCTATAATTAGATACCTGTAAATAAATAGTATCAATAATTAATAACAACAGTAGGAATTAAGTCCTCGTGGGATCAATATTTTTATACTACTTGAACGATACGTGCGCTTGCGTTATACGTGTGTGTTTACGCCGGTCAAGTTTTTGGCGCCGTTGCCGGGGACTTATTTTTCTTGAGTTATTAATTTTGAAGCTATTCAATTTACTTGTATCTAATTTTCTTTATTTTATCTGTAATTTTTATATCTTTCTTTTGTTTTCAGGTGATTGAAAAAATGGAACACTACTGGGAGATTGAAAGATTACGTGATTTACAAGAAGATACACCCCACATCTGAGAGCAACAGTTCAGTTTTCTGAGGCCTGTTGTCCAGCCCAATGACTATCATTGGATGCCAGAATCAAGTAATACTACATTTTCTCAACAGAACGCAATAGGGAGATGTGACATATATAATGGTAACCACCCGAGAGATCATTGCGAGTACAACTACAATCCAGGGTGGCAGAACTATCAAAATCCTTCATGGTACAAAGTACCATCACATTTTCCATCTTATCCACCATCTACCTTCGATTTCCATCAAGAACCAGAACCATCAGAGGAAGATCAGATGATTGACTTGCTCAAAGATTGGGTCAAGAAACAAGACGAAAAGTTGGATACAATGCTTGAAACATGCCAGAATCAATTTGAAAGTATTCAAAGACTATCAGAATTCATTCAGAGACTGACAGATCAAACGAGACAGTTACCTCAAGAAGAATTATCAGATGAAACTGACAAAGCCTTCGAGTACCCAGAGATCCACAATGACACCTTAACAGATGAAGAGGCTGAGCAGTATCAACAACCAGAGGATCAAACTTTGTATCCTCAAAATGAAGATCTTGGAACATCCATTGCACAAATATTTGAAGAAGATCTACCTGAGCCAATCATTTCACCCAGATCAGAGGATGAAGACCTAAAATCTGACATTTCTTTTCATCTTCAGGTTGATAATTTTGAAGCATGCATTTCACAGATGACAAATGAAGAGCCGAATATGGAAATTTTAAAATACATCTGTGAAGAAAAGGTGGAGCAAGAAGCAGAGCAAATGGAGGAGCAAATGTCTGACCAAATTGAAAATCCAGAGCATTCAGGAGAAACATCGTTGTATCGGGGAGTACAAATCAAAGATATCGCCCAAAAGCTTGACAGAATGGAACTTCCATTCCAAGTCAAGCACCATACGAGACCTCCTGATTTTCTTTCTTTCTTTGTAGGAACCACTGGAGTGACAAGGAGCAAAAAGGTGGCACAAGCACTGAATATGACAAAATTCTTTTCACCACCTTACCGTTGGAAAAGACCTTTCAAAAGCAACGCTCATGGGATTGTCTTTAATCGGACATCCAAAACAACGCTGAAACCTCCTTGACAGATGGATTTCGGTCACGTCTGACTGAAGACAAAATATTTAGCGCTAGCAAGGAGGCAACCCATGCAATTTGTTGTAATTTGTTTTCATATTTTGTGTGAACTTTTTAATATTGTGTGTTAGTTTTGCAGGAAAAATAAAAAGGGAATTTTTCAGGAAAAATCAAGCCAGTGCAAGCGGGATTTTCATAAAATAAAAATTTGACAAAATCACGAAGATGTAAAGTCAATCCAGAAGAGACGGCCGAGTAAGGAGTCAGCTCTTGAGATGCGTCCCAGAGGATTTATCCGTCGGAAGACTTGGTTTTTCCAAAAAAAAAACCCTAAAATTACCTAGCGTCGCGACACAAGGCCAATTTCAGCGTCGCGACGCTGGATCGATTACAGGCCTAAAAACAACAGCCGCCGAGAACAGAACCCATTTACCTCACAGATCTCACCATTCTCTCTCAACTCACAACCACCACAGCCGAGCCTTCATCCCCACCGTAAGCCGATTCAACTATCACCGAGAGATCCACCAGTCGTACCCACCAAGAGCCACGATCACCCTTGTCGAGCCACTACCGTGACCGAGCCTTGTTGATCCAGCCAAGCCAACCACGACCAACTTAGTCAATCCGAGCCAATCTATCAGAAATCGAGACCCATCACAGTCAAACCGACCCATCGTCGAGCCACTACCGTGAGCCACCATCAAACCAAGATCCACACTGCTGAGACCGAATCAACCCACAACCGCATCAACACCACCGTGATTCGCCTTCACCGAGCCTTTGCCAAACCTTCACAGAGTCCACTAAGCCGCGAGCCACCCTTGTCGTGACCGAGCCACTACCTTGCCCAGAACCGAGCCTTGCACAATCGAACCGAGAGTAGCCTTCGCCGAGTCACAAACACCAACTACCAAGATCCAACAGAGGCACCCACTGCCGAGCCCAAAATCGAAGAAGCACAGGTCCGAATTTTAAATTATTAACATTGAAAATTTGAAGAAAATTTGGTAATTTGTCTGGTATTGGGAGTGTTGGATTCGATTGATTGAATTTTGGAAGTGTTGATTTGATTGATTTGTAGTTTTGGGGGCGAAGTGGTACTTTGTGTGGTGATAGATTTAGGTTGTGTATTGGGAGAATTTGAGATTTTATGGGAGACTCTACCAAAAATTCTGTAAAAATGCTGCTGAAAATATCCAGGGCATCAACTTCTGCCGCACCCACTTTTGATGATTTTAAATTCGTATTTGCTGCTGCGGAGAAGAGATACGAATAGGGAATAAGCCGGAAACACCATATTATGGAGAGGGGATTTGACATAGACCCCGGATTATTTCCTGATATTGACAGGATTATCGCAGATCGGCACTGGCGAAAGCTTTGTCAGCAGCCTCACCCAGCCTATGCATCTATTGTGCGGGAGTTTTACGCTAATGCTTATGAGCATCATGTGTATATGGCAATGGTTAGAGGTCAACAGTATCATTTGATCCTACTATAATTAACAGATTCTATGGATTACCTGATATGGAAGCTGATGAGTACTCTGCAGTTAAGGAGGAGATTGATATTATACATTTAACAGAAACATTGTGTGTTCCTAATGCGGCTTTGGTATTGAGTCGAAATGGGGAACACTAGAAGATAAGTTCGAGACTACTCAAACCTGAAGCAAAGGTGTGGTTCCATTTTGTGACCCGATCCTTGTTACCAGGATCACACATTACTTATGTCACAAAGGAACGCATGATCCTGTTGTATTGCATTCTGGAGGGCCTTACTATTGATGTTGGACAGCTGATCTCAAAAAATATCGCATGGGCTGCAAGGTCAACACATGCTAGCTTGTTTTACTGTTATTTGATTTCATCATTTTGCACACATGCTAGAATTCATGTTGATCCACGAGAAGAATTGACGCAACTCACATCAGCAATTACATCCAGAATCATCCAGCAGTACGCACAGAGAGACGAGCTCAAGCTGGATCATCCTCTTCAGCATCTGCACATGAACCACAGCAACCGCCTCAACCATCACACATATCATCAAGGCCTCGCACTATATCTCAGGAATTTCGTCGTTTGGGATCTCGTGTGGATTATATGCTTCAATATAACAGAGTAATCGGCCATACACTACAACAAATGGCAAATGATTTTCACATTACTGTTCCAGAGTTCCCCGACCCACCATCTGACGACAGCGATGAGGAGGAGGCTGATGATTAAAAACTCAGGTACTATTGTTCCCTTATTTTGACTTATGTTTTGTAACGCATTGGGGACAATGCTAGATTTAGGTTTGGGGGTGTGGGTATTTGCTTGATTTTAAATTTTTCAAAATTTCGTAAATTTTTTTTTCCCTGCATGTCTTGTGATTTATTTTAGCGTTTTTATCTCCCGCATTTTGTGTGATTATGTGTTTTAAAATTGAATAATAATAATAATAATAATAATAATAATAATAATAATAAAAGTCCGATGATTTGATTGTTTGTTTAGTTAAAAAGTTTTAGGAAAAAATAAACGCTAATTTCACTTTTATCCCTAATTTGAATTTCACATCTAAGTCAGACTCATGCGCACTTTTAAAAATAGTCTTGTAAACAGTTAGATAATAAGGAATTAAGAAAAGTGACTAGTTAAAATAATCAGTGGTTAATGAATGACCGTTTGCCTGAGTTTCTGTTTCTGTCTGCAATTATTATGTGCGGTATGTAAAAAAAAAAAAAAAAAAAAAAAAAAAACTAAACCAAGCAAGTACTTAGTAACCGGGCATCTTGCCTCAGTAAGCAGTGATAGTTCGCGTCAAACGGGAAAGCTTGTGTTAGTTTTTAAACATCCGTGATCCGAGTGATTAAGTCTGTAGGGCTGTTTTAACACCTAGTGCCCTAAAACCATCTGGTTTGGGAGTCACTGACCCAAAGCTCGCTACATGGATCAAAGATGTTGTATATAAATAAAATAAAAAAAAAATCAGAAAAATCACATACCTCACTTGTGTTGATTATAGTAAACAGAACAACTTTAGATACTCAGATTGGTTTGACCCATTAACTACTGAGAATTGAGACGAAATCCCCAAGTTGACAACTTAGAGTCGAAGTTGTTTACTGGACTATTCACACACACACTTTGAGTCTGATTTAGATATGTTGTTCAAAAGAAAGGATTTTAGTTGGAATATGCATTTTGAAGGTTCCTCTAACTTTGATGCTGAACATTCTCTGAGGACGTTGTTTATATATCTATTATTTTGTCTTTTAGCTTTTGTGTGCATTAGTTTTACTTTCTTTTTACTTTTGTAAAATGTTTGTGGGTATCATTGTTGTAAACCCTCACGAGACTACAACTCGTCCACTAAGGACACCTAGGGGTTTAAAGGCTTGTTGCATACGCTAAATGCAACCGTGATCCCTACGAAAGTGGCTTAGTTAATTTTATTTTGTTATTTTATTTTGTGTTTTGCTCGAGGACTAGCAAAATGTTAGGTTTGGGGGTGTGATGAGTGGTATTTATATCACTATTTCCCACTCATTTAACCTAATATTTTGTATAGTTTCTCGGGTTTTGTGAACATTTTGATGTGTCTTGTGTTATTTTGAAAATAAATAAAGTTGGGAAAGCATTGGAAGCAATTTGGGGCCAAAATAGAGAAAAATGACAAAAAAGGCAATTTTATAATTATCCGCGTCGCGACGCCAAGACCCTACGCGTCGCGACGCCTAAAGTACGCCGGCTATGCTAACGTACACCGAGGGACACGTGTCAGAATCTGAGAAATTGGACTTGCTAACGTGCGCCGACCTTGCTAACGTGCGCCGTGCCACATGTCATCATCACAGAAGATCTGCTAAAATGCACCGGCTGCCACGTGTCGAAATCTCATTGGACCAAAGCAAGCGCGTGCCATGTGTCAATCTCTCATTGGACCGAATATTTGACAAATCACATGTTGCCACGTGTCGACCTCTCATTTGACTGATCCTAAGCGTGTGCCACGTGTCAACTTTTCATTGGACCGAAAGCTCAGCCAATCAACGTGTGCCACGTGTCGTCTTCTCATTGCACCACCTTCACCGCGTGACACGTGTCATCATCAGATTCTGCCAACAGAACACGCATGGTCAACCCGCGTGGACCAAAGCCGCGTGCCAGCGTCGCTATGCTAGGACCTTTGGCGTCGCGACGCTGGATCCAGAAAATGCCTATAAATTCAGCTCATCTTCACTTCATTTGGTGTGCTTTCCTTGGGAGCTTTTCCTTGTTTTTAGAGGATTGCATCTAGTTTTTGTAAATATAAATAATATTTAATTTTTGTATTTTAATTTTCAGTAGTAATAATATAGTAGTTTTTCTCTTCTCTTTTCTTTTATGTTTTGTAGTTAATTTTCCACTGGGGAAGGGTGAAGCTTTTATTATTTTAATTTAGATTAATCTCCCTTAATTATAATATAGAAATTATAATTCAAATTAAAAAGATTACCGCCTTAATGACTGGTTTTATTTATTTGACATAAAGTGGCACCGCCTATATGGCCGGTCTTTAGGTGACAGATAATTACCGCCTATATGACTGGTTTATAGACAAATAATAATACCGCCTTTATGGCTGGTCGGACTTAATTAAAATCTAATTTAATGAGGATACCGCCTTTATGGCTGGTCGGTAATATCACGATTAATTTTTATATTATAATAAGGGAGATATCTAAATTATAAATAGTAAAGGTGGATCCCCAACCCCATTATTTTATTTTATTCTAGGGAAGTGATGAAACACAATATCCACACTTAATAATTGATTTTCTTTTTATGGGTAATTCTTTAGATTGTTTATTGAGTCTTAAGCTTAATGCTTCTTGTTAAACTGGCCATTAATAAGATTGATTTGGTAAACTTAAAATGAACTAGACATAGGGATTTTAAGTTTCAGCCTTAGATTCAATAGCCCATGATCTTCCTTGAGGATAGATAACCATTTAATAGATTTCCTTACAGGATAGACATATACCTATCGGGCGGAGGTAGCCATAATTGGAACTTGGTCTTAATGAATCCAGGTAATTTGGTGACATAGACATATGGTTCAATTGGGTTATACTGGGTATATGCGTCTGACCATCAACAGAGGATTTTGCATATTTTCGTATTCCAGGTTAGCAAACTGATTTATTACACATAGATAAGAGAATCAGTTCATCTTTATAATAATATTGTGTGGAGTCACGACCTTAGATCCTTGCGTCTTTTCTTTTATTTTCCTTAGTATTTTCTTTTGAGTCTGTTTTTATTCCACATTCAACCAACCAAAAGCAATCAATTCTCTTATCCCTATAATTAGATACCTGTAAATAAATAGTATCAATAATTAATAACAACAGTAGGAATTAAGTCCTCGTGTGATCGATATTTTTATACTACTTGAACGATACGTGCGCTTGCGTTATACGTGTGTGTTTATGCCGGTCAGCACACAAGTTAAATCAAGCGTCAAATCATTAGTCACATCAAGCGTCAAATCAAATGTCACTTTTAGTTATGTGACAAGTTGTCACTTGATTGAGTGATGTGAGTTGATGTGAATAGTGATGGAGGTGGTTGAAAAGTTAAAAGGCTTGTACCTTTGACTTTTAGAAAATTGAAATTTGGTATATGCTTAATTAATTTTGGAAATTAAAAAGGTATATACACAATTTCCCTTCACACCAAAAATCGATCTCTCTCTCCTTTTCATTTTGGAGCCAAAACTCATTCTTATCTCACACGGTCTAGGACCAATTTCTCCCTTCTATTTTTCTGGTTCTTACCGTGACAGTGAAGGAGAAATAAGAGTGAATTTTGTGGCAAAATTCCAAGGAGCTAGCACTCAAATGAGTCTATACAAAGGTGATAGGGAACTCACTACATGAGAAAGGAATGACCAAACAAAGCTTGGAGCTTCATGGATCAAGCCAAAGCCGAAATTTTGAAGACAAAATTAGCCCACTGCCGAGCTTCATGGAGGAGGGCAGAAAATTTTTGGTCTTCGTAGCATCCAATTCGTTTGATGTGAGTATGATTCCGCCATTCTTCTTTGTTGTATTCACTTGTTTCATGCTTGATAATTGATCCTTGGACCTTAGAGACTCCAACAACGTCGATGTCACCCATCGTGCATTGGGAAAACTCTTCTAGAAATCCTTTTTGTCTGTAAAACTCTGAGATTCTCATAAAACTGTTTCTCTTGAAAACTCTTTCATAAAACTATCTTTTTTGAAAATCATATCTCCGAGAATCTGCAGAAAACTTTACACATGGGGGTGTTACGTATTTCTGTTCTCCCATACGCCTAAATTAGTGTCTTGGGGCGTTACATATCGTTGTCCTCCAAGCCACTGAGCTAGAGCCAGTAGTGTTAATTCATGCCATCATCCTGACCCTGAATCTAGGTTCTAGGAGCGTTACGTATCGTTTTTCCCCTAGTCCAGATCTACATTTGCACATGTGACCGGTGCGTAAACACACACGTATAACGCAAGCGCACATATCGTTCAAGTAGTATAAAAATATTGATCCCACGAGGACTTAATTCCTACTGTTTTTATTAATTATTGACACTATTTATTTACAAATATCTAATTATAGGGAGAATGGAAATGATTGCTTTTGGTTGGTTGAATGTGGATTTGCTAATTAAAAAAAACAGACTCAAAAGAAAATACTAAGGAAAATAAAAGAAAAGACTCAAAGATCTAGGGTCGTGACTCCAAACAATATTATTCTAAAGATGAATTGATTCTCTTACATATGTGTAATAAATCTGTATGCTAACCTGGAACACGAAAATATGCAAAAGCCTCTGTCGATGGTCAGACGCAAATATCCAGTATAACCCAATTGAACCATATATCTATGTCAACCAAATTACCTGGATTCATTAAGATTAAGTTCCAATTATGGCTACCCCCGCCCGACAGGTATATGTCTATCCTGTAAGGAAATCTATTAAAGGGTTATATATCCTCAAGGAAGATCATGGGCTATTAAGTCTAAGGCTGAAACCTAAAATCCATATGTCTAGTTTATTTTAAGTTTACCACATCAATCTTATTGGTGATCAGACAACAAGAAGCATTAAGCTTAAGACACAATAAATAAACTAAAGAATTACCCAATAAATAATTAAATCAATTATTAAGCCTAGTAATATTGTGTTTCATCACTTCCCTAGAATAAAAATAAAATATTGGGGATAGAGGATCCACTTTTAGAAATCTCAAATTATTATAATATGGAAATTGTCAGTATTATCCAATTAAGTTGAACCATCCATAAAGGCGGTGTTATTATTTATCCATAAACCAGCCATATAAGCGGTAATTATCTGTCACCTAAAGACCAGTCATATAGGCGGTGTCACATTATGTTACATAATTAAAATCAGCCATTAAGGCGGAATCAACTTTTAATTCATATTATTAAATCATAATTTCCATATTATAATCGAAGTGAGATTAATCTACCTTTACTATTTCTAATTTAGAAATCTCCCTTATTATAAAATATAAATCTGCGTGATATTTACCAACCATCCATATAGACGGTATCATGATCAAGTCAAATTAATAATTAATTACCAACCGACCAACCAGGCGGTATCCTCATTAAGTCGGGTTAAAACCAGTTTAAAAATAATTACCAACCGAGCAATATAGCGGTATCCTTATTAAGTCAGTGTGGGAACACAGAAACTAGGCGACGCATGTTGTTCCAGGCTCGCGGCCCGGTTGGGAGTACGGAGTAGCCCACGAGGGACTAAACCGGAGAATGATGGAGTCACCACCCGGTGTGAACCGGGACAAAGATTTAAAGTCACACTCACCCCTCGCAAGGGAAGACCTCAAACCGTTGGGTTCGGAATGGTCTCTTACTTATGCCACTTGTAATGAAATGATTTGTGCAATAATTTAACCAAGCCTAAGCAACATTTATTTCCAAGGATAATTTACTCCTAATTTCGCATGCATAAGTACAAGGCTCATATCTAAGTTTGCATATAACCTATGTCTGAATTTGTATACAACCTATTTGCATATGATCTATGTCCCAATTTGCATACAACCTATTTTCATATAATCTATGTCCAAATTTGCATGCATAAAGATAAATACGACTAGCATGCAATGTCATAAGCACATTACATTCGATCATAGGCATGCCAGTAGATAATAATTGTACAATCACGCATGAAAGCAAATTGGAATAACGGCGAACATGCAATAACACACGGCAATCTCATGAACATACTTCGATCAGATAATGCGGAAAACAAAGAAAAACCTAGACATAACACAAATTCCAAACGCAAAATAAATGACTAATCATGCTTGAAAATGAACAACCAAATAGGCTAAATCATGCTTAAGAACCAAGTAACATACTAACGGCCTAATCATGTTTGAATACCATCTCATGAACACATCAAATATATAAATACAGGGATACAAATAGTATGATTGATTACATGATACAAGATAAATCATCTAAGAAACAATTATACATGACATGTGATGAAAAGGACTAAGTCCATTGTATGCGCGTTCGTGTAGCGTTTGAAAACGCGTTCGAACGGTAAACAGAAGGTTCGCATTCGTATATCGTTTGAGAACGCGTTCGAACGGGACATGACCTGATGAAACATAACGCATTCGCGTCCGAGTAGCGTTCATAAACGTGTTTGAATGATAAACAGAAGGTTCGCGTTCGTATAACGTTTGAGAACGCGTTCGAACGGGACCATACCTGATGCATGATAAAACAAAGGAAATATGTGCACGTTCGAGTAGCGTTAGTAAACGCGTTCGAACGGTAAACATGAGGTTCGCATTCGTATAGCGTTCGTAAATGCGTTCGAACAAACTGAGACATAAAACATGCGTTCGTGCGGTGTTCTGAAAAGCGTTCGAACGGGGTTACAGTAGTGACCTAAAAAAAAATAGTAAACACCATGACACATACGTGAACGGGTGAATAGATGACACCTAATAAATAATAACGGGCTACAAGGCGCGGCAAAGCATTGTGGTAAAGGATTTTAACCCCTCGACATAGAGGACCTTTAATCCAACTTACTAAGCCCATGCGCTAATGACATAATGCATATAAAAATAAAGACAACGATATCGGACTTTGTATACTCGATTGAACACATCTTACATTCAACCGAATATACGTCATCCAGCGCGGCAAAGCATCGTGGTAAAGGATTTTAACCCCTCGAAACGGAGGACCTTTAATCCAACTTACTAAGCCTATGCACTAATATCATAATGCATAAAAAAAAGACAACAATATCGGACTTCGTATACCCGATTGAACACATCTTACATTCAACCGAATATACATCATCTGGCGCGGCAAAACATCGTGGTAAAGGATTTTAACCCCTCGAAATGGAGGACCTTTAATCCAACTTACTAAGCCCATACGCTTTATCTCATCATTACACAAACAAATAACATGCAGAATTTAAATAACGGATAATAAACGAATCAAAACAACATAAAACAAAATATATGCTGTTTGCTCAAGTGGTACGTGGAGTTGTATCCCAAGTACAGACCGCACTACCGTCCATTAGGATTCGGCTACGGAATTTATGTCTGGGTTTCCATCCTATATACCACAAGAGGCGACACATTTTCCATTTTATTCAAAGCCGCAACATGCATCCATGAACGACTCTCATACGAAATAAATAACTAAAACGATTAAAAGATGAATAATAAATACGAAAAGTGCCCTCAGGTCTAACCTTTTATGTCGACTATCGGAAATATCGTACGCGGTCGTCGGAAGGGTGGATGCTCCGCAACTCCTCCGGTTCACTGGTTCAACATTTTCTCTCGCTATTTCGCTGCTCAAGCTACCATTTTCGCTCCATTTTGTTGCTGTTTTACTGCTGTTTTACTGTTGTTTTACTGCTGATTTGCGGTCACTGTGTTTGCTATATTTAGGTGACTGTTTTGGGTGTGTTTTTTGGTAATTTCAGGGGTGCAGGGCTGCTGTTTCTCGGTAGGTGTAGTGCGATTTTATGGCAGTTTATTCGGTGATGTTAGGCAGTTTCAGGGAGGGTGTTTTGCGGTGATTATAGTGGGGCTTTGTGACTGTTTTGGTGATGCAGTTTTGGTGGCGTTAGGAGAATGTTTTGGGTGATGATTCTCGACTATGGGGAGGTGTTTAGGGGGCTTGATGTTTTTGGTTATGGAGAGTGAGGGATGAAAGGAGAATTCTTTGATGCTTGTTCTTGTTTTGGTCGTGAGGACTAGGGATTTTTCTTGCTGTCTGTGCGTGAATTGGAGAGGGGGAAGTGTCTTGGCAATGTGTTTCTTTTATAGACAAAGGGGATGGGTGAATCATTGCTTGACAAGGAAGGGATTTGTGCATTAAAGGAGGATATGATTTGGTGTTATGTAAGGAAAACACAAGATTGATTGGAGACAAGATTATGCTTAATTAGGAAGTTCATATATTTGATTGGGGGACATGTATTGGCTAGATTAGGAATATGATATATTTAATTTGTTTTGTTTAGGCATGATATTTGTTTAGTTAGGAATATAATAATCTTGATTGATTTTAATTAGGCATGATTTTATTTTAAATTGGTATATGATTTTTAGATTTTATTTAATTTCGTCATGTGTTAAATATGTATTTTATTAATTGGATATGTTTTATGGGCTTTGGTGGGCTAATTTGGCTTGGATGTGAGGCTAGCAGCAAAACCAGAAATACCGACACCGTTCGAACGCCGATTCGAACGCTACACGAATGCCCGCAATCTGCTTGACATTCGAACATGGTCACGAACGCAGCACGAACGAAAACAGTGAACTTGTGAAATGAATCTGATGACATACTTATTCTGAATTTCCCCTTCCGACGTCCGTTTCCCGCGACTTCCGTGACTTAAAAGGTAGTGTCTCCAAATGAGACTCATCATAGGGACTTATATGTAAAAATGCAGTGCCTACAGTCGCCCCCACTTTGATGGGACTTGTGTAATGTGTAATGTGTAACAGTGACAATCCTATCAAAGTTATGCAATGCATTTTCACTTACCTGGCTCGCCAGCTGCCACCTGACTTGCCTGCTGTCTCAAACTGAGTTGATGATGCAGTGGACCTCGATCCTGGGACGCGTCGCAATAGCTGCAACCTACAACGGGGGCCTTGACCCTGGGACGCATCCCAATACCGCTGAAAAAAGGTGGGCCTCGACCCTAGGTCGCATCCCGAAACTGATGATGCAGTGGACCTCGATCCTTGGACGCATCCCAATAGCTGCAACCGACAACGGGGGCCTCGACCCTGGGATGCATCCCAATACCACTGACAAAAGGTGGGCCTCGACCCTGAGACGCATCCCGAAACTGATGATGCAGTGGACCTCGATCCTGGGATGCATCCCAATAACTGCAACTGATATATGTGTTGACGTGGGCCTCAACCCCGGGACGCATCCCCAAGACTGCTGCTAGTATTGATGTGGGCCTCGTCCCCTAGGACGCATCCCAAAACTGCTGCTGGTATGTTGATGCTTCTAATCGGCTTGTCTTTGCCGCCTTCTCTTTTCTTCTTCAAAATCTATGAATACAAAACAAACACAAAACGAATGCCAAAATGTGTTACGTGTATACATGCATGCATGAGTTTCCTTATCCCGTCGGGTTAGGTCTTCTGCCAGGTTTTCTCTTTCTCAGGCAAAAATTGCTTCAATTTGTCCACGTTGATTCTCAGCTCAGTGAACTCGTTACCTTCCAAGTCTGACAGTCTCACTGCCTCATTTCCCATTACTTTCTACACTATGTAAGGTCCTTCCCAGTTAGGTCTGAACTTTCCTCTCGGATCTGTCATCGACGGCCTTGACTGCTTAAGTACCAAATCACCCTTTTTAATCTTAGTAGGGCGCACCTTCTTGTTGAATGCCCGAGCCAACCTCTTCTGATATATCTGCACGTGATGCATGGACTTCATTCTCTTTTCATCTAGCAGTGCTAACTGTTCAAACCTCTGTGCGGCCCATTCTTGCTCAGGTAACTCTGTTTATGCTAATACCCTAATTGACTGTATCTCAACCTCCACTGGCAGTACTGCTTCCATTCCGTAGACCAAAGAGTAAGGTGTGGCTCCCGTCGTTGTTCTTACTGATGTTCTGTACCCCCATAAAGCAAACGATAGTTTGTCGGCCCAATCCCCGCAGTTCTCTGTCATCTTGGCCAAAATTGTCTTTATTGTCTTGTTGGCTGCCTCAACTGCCCCATTTGCCTGTGGCCTGTACGGTGATGACTTATGATGGCCTATCCTGTATTTCTGTAGCATTGCCTTTGTTTCCCCCTGAAACTGAACTCCGTGGTGCGGCATACCATACCGACATATGAGATTCCGAGTTCTGAACTTTGCCATCTGCTTCGCTGTAACATTGCGGAATGACTCGGCTTCCACCCACTTTGAGAAATAATCTACTGCCACTACTATGAAGCGATGCCCATTCGATGCATTCGGTCAAATCTCTCCAATCATATCAATTCCCCATGCTGAGAAAGGCCACGGCTCTGACAACCCGTGCAACTCTGTGTGCGGGAAATGATTCAAATTACCGTGTGCTTGACAATCATGACAGTGCTTTACCATCTTCGCGTAGTCTATCTCCATGATTGAATAGTAAAAACCTTGTCTCACTATCTTGCGGGACAGATTCAACCCGTTCATGTGCGGACCACATACCTCGGCGTGTCTTCTTTTACCTGCTAAGCCTCTTCTTTTCTCAAACATTTCAACTGAATACCGTTTGCTTGCCTCTTGTACAGTTCCCCTTTCAAAATCACATACTGGGAAGCTAATTTCTGAATGGCTAATCTGTCTTTTCTGCCTGCTCCCTCCGGGAGTTCCCCGTGTTCCAGATACCTTTGAATGTCATAATACCAAGGTTTACCATCGTCGATCCCCACTTCCAGGACTCTTTCTATCTCATAAACCGGTCTATTTGCTGTTGTCAGTACCAACGGTCTCATTACTAACTTCTCTGGATTTTCCCAAGTTGCTGCAAGTGTAGCTAATGCATCCGCCATCTGATTCTCTTCTCGCGGCAAGTGCTGAAACTTACAATCGGGGATAACCTGTGCCAACTTTCTGAGGTGAAAAATGTAAGGTTTCAACTGTTCTTCTTTCAATTCCCATTCTCACTGCATCTGTCGGATCACCAGCATCGAATCTCCGTAGACCTCCACGCTCTCAGCCTTCAAGGCTATCAGTGCAGTCAAACCAAAAGCACATGCTTCATACTCGGCCATGTTGTTAGTTACTCTAAACGTCAACCTCTTGGCCAAGGGAAAAGTCTCTCCTTCGGGGGTTACTATCACAATCCCGATTTCGGCTCCCTTGTAATTCACTGCTCCGTCGAAATACATCCTCCACCCTTGAACTGCTATTGCTTGGATCTCTTCATCTGGGAATTCAAACTTATACTGATCCCCTTCAAAAGGTTGTAATGCCAGAAACTCTGCCAATGCTCGCCCTTTGATTACTTTGGACGTGAGGTACTCAATGTCAAACTCTGTCAGCAATACCAACCATCTGCCCAACTTCCCTACCAGCGAAGGCACCGAATGCAGATATTTCAAGGGATTTTCTTTTGCCACTACCTGGATCTTGTAGGACTGGAAGTAATGCCGCAATTTTCTGGAAGCCCATACCACTGCTAGACAGATCTTCTCTACCTCGTGATAACGAGCTTCGTACGGAAGCATCTTCTTACTGAGATAGTAGACTGCATGTTCGACCCCTATCTCATCTGCATGTACCATCATTGCCCCCAGTGCTTCTGATTCTATGGCCAAATATAATACCAAGGCTCTGTCTAGTCTCGGAGGTTTCAATACAGGAGGTTTTACCAAGTATTCCATGATCTTGTCGAAGGCTGCTTGACATTGTTCATTCCATTTCACTGGCTTGTTTTTTCTCAGCAGTTTGAAGATAGGCTCACATACTGACGTCAACTTGGCGATGAACCGACTGATATACTGAATTTTCCCGAGGAATGCTGACTTCCTTCTCTGTCTTCGGTGCGGGCATCTCAGTAATTGCTTTGATCTTCTCTGAGTCTACCTCTATTCATCTCATTCCCACTGTATGTCCCAATAATTTTCCTGATGTTACCCCAAACACACATTTCTTGGGATTCAGCCGCAGGTTGTATTTGTCAACTCTCTGAAGGAACTTCTACAGTGCTTCTATATGCCCAATTCTTGTCTCTGATTTCACCATCATATCATCCACATATACTTCGATCTCTTTGTGCATCAAATCATGGAATAATGTAGTAGCCATCCGCTGATAAGTAGCTCCTGCATTCTTGAGCCCAAACGGCATTACCTTGTAACAATATGTGCCCCACTCGGTGACAAAGGCAGTCTTGTGCTTGTCTTCTTCAGCCATGAGAACCTGATTGTACCCTAAAAACCCATCTGCAATTGAATACATGGCAGATAAAGCCGCACTGTCAACTAGCACATCTATATGAGGTAGAGTAAAATCATCTTTCGGGAAAGCCTTGTTAAGATCTTTGTAATCCACACATATTCTGACTTTCCCGTCTTTCTTCGGCACTGGCATAATATTTGCTAACCATTCAGGATACTTTACTACTTCCAGGAACCCCACATCTATCTGTTACTTGACTTCTTCTCTAACTTTCTCAGCCCACTCTGGTCTCATCCGTCGGAGTTTCTGTTTCACTGGCCTCATATTCGAATAAGTCGGTATCGTATGTTGGACGATGCTTCTGTATACCCCCGACATGTCCTCGTAGGACCAAGTAAAGACTTTGGCATATCTGACCAATATTTCTTCTAATTTCTCCCGTTCCTCAGAGGTAACCTCACTTGCAATTAGGATTTCCTTGGGACTTTCAGGTGTACCCAAGTTAAATGCATTCGTTTTGGTTGAGCTGATATCAAATATACTCAAGTCATGCAAATTGAAAGGAAGAGACTCAGGCAAGTAAGCAAAATGATTATCTTTATTGCTAGCAAATGCAGAAGTACACTCAAATAAATTAGGAAGATAAATGTCTTCGTAATCCACAGACACTTCATCTTCCGCAACTGGGTTTTTCTCAGTTTCTTCATCCTCCCCGATAGTCAGGCTCTCCAACTTCATCAACTCTTCTTCCCACTTATCTTCTTCTTTTTCCATAATTTCCGATGCCAATGACTTCTCACTTATCACCTCCTGAAAGATCTCAAACTCGGACACCACAATCCCATTGACTTCTACCGGTTCAGGTTCTCCCTGATATCCCGTTTCCTTCACAAAACATTCCATTAGCTTCAACCCTTTTTTCTTGGCTTTCGGCCTATCCTCATCAGACTTGTACCCCAAACCCCTTCGAGTAGTCTGACCTTTAAAGTTAGGCAAAGTTGAACCTTTGTCCGGCTCGAACTTCATCTTTTCCATGATCCTAGCCACCCTAGGATCCACCCACTCCTCAAAAGTTGCCGACACTTGGAACCTTGTAAAAGGTTGTATTTCCAAAATGGCCACAACATTATCTACCTCAGCTCGAATGGTGACAATCTCTCCATGTACGGGAACTTAACAACCTGGTGCAGAGTGGAGGGCACGCCCCCAAGCTTGTGAAACCAAGGTCTTCCCAATAACAAAGCAAAAGTGGTCGGGATGTCCAGCACTGTAAATTCAACCTCATCTTCAATTGGGCCAAATTTGACCATTGCTGCAAAAGTACCCTCAACTCCCCTCTTACTATCATCATAATCTTTAATAGTCATACTGGAGGGATCCAGATCTGTTACCTTCATACCCAATTTTTCCAAAATCTTCAATGGGCACACATTGATGGAGAAGCCATCATCTACCATCACACAAGAGGTCTTCTTGCCTCTCACTTCAGCTCTGATGAATAAGGGTCTATTATGATTCCTTCCCTCAGCCGGAAGTTCCTCCTCGGGAAAAGGTTATCTGTAAAGCTTCCTTTTGCACTGATCCGAAAAAATCACGGGGTTGTCATCCTCCGTCACCACTATCTTACTCAATGTCTCAACCATGGCCCGCATGTGCTCCTGAAATGAACACAACAATTCCCATATGCTAACCTGTGCCTGTGACTTCCTCAAATGACGTAGCACTGCATCCCCATCAGCATTCTCCACATTTTCAGACACTTCTCGGCCTTCCGTCAACACTTCTTTACCCTTCTCAGTCATATCATTGTAGAAACGCCCACTGCGTGTCATCCCCCTCACTTCTTCTTCATCACTACTGGAGAAGTCTTCCCAGAAATTTTACCCCCGTTCTGTCTTATCTTCACTGTTAATATCCTAAATTACAAGACAATAGGCTTGGTGGTCAAAGGATTTGAGGACAAGGCTTTCGGGTAGGCCGATGTTTATCATATAGGTCGGTGGGGAGACAAAGTGGTAATTTGGTAGGGGATTTTGGTGTGTGTTGGGGCGTTCTGTTTCAGGGTCGGGTATCTTTTTGGAGTCTATAAGGTCCTGGATTTCATGGCGGAGGCGGGCACAATTATCAGTGTCGTGGCCTTTCTGTTGGTGGAAGTGACAGTATTGGCTCAGATTGAGATGTGGTGGTGGAGGGTTGGGAAGTGGTTTGGTCTCCAGGGGTTTCAGAAGTCCTTGTCTTTTTAATTTCTCCAGCATTTTAGACAAGGGTCTCCCTAAGTTGGAGAATCTCTGATTCTGGATGGCAGTAATCTCCACAGAAACAGGTTTGGTACCTGATGTTCCCCCAATAGGCCTCCTACTTAGGCCATAAAACTTCCTGTTCTCTGCCTCTTCTTCTTCAATATCCATGACAGTTTCTCTTAACTGTCGAAAATCAGCAACCATAGAGGTCATCCTCCTCAGCTTGCCATAAATCGAAGGCTTGGTGCCCTTGATGATCATTTTAATCAGGGCCGAGTCTGTATTTTCAGAAGCTGGCTCCTCCAGCGATCCACATACTCCTTGAAGCTTTCCTCCGGCTTCTACTTAGTGTTCTCCAAATCACGGAGTGACAAATCAATTTCCAGATCTATAACATATTTCTTCAGAAAAGCATCAGCCAGTTCTCTCCAATTTTCCCTAATCTTCTTCTCAAGGCTGTGATACCAAACTACCGGCGCTCCCTCAAGTGACATCCCAAACATTTTCTACATTTGACGCTTGGATAAACCCACTGAACTCATAACTGAAACATACTGACGGAGATGGACCCTCGGATCCCCATTCCCGTTGAACTTAGCCATATCCGGCATCTTGAACTGAGCTGGCAACTGTTATTTGAAGGTCATTACCTCATAATCTAATAACTCTTCATGTTTACCCTTCATTTTGCGGGTAACTGTTTCAACCTGATCCCGAAGCTTCTGAAATTCTGTCTGAGACCCAATCACTCTGCCTGTTGCATACTCTGCCATGTCGTCATCAAAAGCGGGGATATCATCCCCCAACCCACTCAGAGGCTCCTCACGCCTCACATTCTCAGAATTTCCCCCAGCACGGGGTACAACCATACCAGCCACAGCAGTAGTCAAGGCTTGCAACTGTTCAGTAATTTTGGCGAGACCGTTTTCCAACTGATCTATCCGGGATACCTCGTTATCAGATGCACTCATATCTGTTACCGGTCTTTTAGTGAGTCTTCCCTCTTTCCTAACCCAACATGAATCATGATGTCTTTTATAGACATAGAGGGTGTTAATAGGATATATGTATGCATGAGATGAATGAGATGCATGCGATACAAGGAATATATCAATTCATTAAAATTTTCACACAAATCGGCCCATCATCATTATAGAAGCTTTTGGGCTAACTGTCATAGGAGTGAACTCGTCCCAGTTTAAATGGCCCAACAATTTCACATCTTATGGCAAGAAGTCCAACCGTATCCAAATGATAATGTTCCTAAACACAAACATATAATGGCCCATTGGCGTTATAGAAGCTTTTGGCCCAATCATCATAAGATACGTTCTTGTCCCAGTTTAAATGGCCCAACAAGCCCATACCTCATGACAAAAGGTCCGAATGGATCCAAACGACAATGTTCCCAAACACAAGCATACATAAATAATTTCTACATGGTGGCCCATCAACATTTCAGAAGCTTTTGGCCCAATTGTCATAGGATACAAACTCGTCCCAGTTTAAATGGCCCAACAAGTTCGCATTTCTGACAAGAAGTCCAACTGCATCCAAATGAGGATGGTCCACAAGCATAAGGAAATCGTTGTTATAGGCCATACAACCTCGGTCTACGTGTGGGTTTGTGGGAGTGTAGACAAAGACTCTCGCTGGCGAAGGATTGCGCACAACTAGGTCTCTCAACTCAAGGGTTCGAGCGACCAAGTGAGCGCACCTTTTTTTATACCTTACAGTACGTGCCAACGAGTTATGGTGTGTGACTGACTGTCAGATGGATTTCCCGTTGTAGATTCCCCATAGGGAGAGTGGAGCGAGGCTCTCTTAAGTACCCAAGCCTCTTAGGCTCTTATCGCTTGGTGACAAGAATAAACAACGAGTCCTCCAAATTAGTCCATCATAATAGGCTACGAGTAAATGATTATATAGGTGCCTTCACAGCTTTTCCTCATAGAAAGGTAGAGAATGAAGGAAGACACCAAACCATTACCCAGTCTTCAAAGTGCCTTTGATTAAACCCCTTTTAACCCACAGTAGACACGGTTAATTAAAGCACAAATCATAATATTACAAGACATTATTTCGGGGCCGATTCACTATCCCCAGTAGAGTCGCCAGACTGTGGGAACACAGAAACTGGGCGACGCATGCTGTTCCGGGCTCGCGGCTGGGTTGGGAGTACGGAGTAGCCCACAGGGGACTAAACCGGAGAATGATGGAGTCGCCACCCGGTGTGAACCGGGATAAAGATTTAAGGCCGCACTCACCCCTCGCAAGGGAAGACCTCAAACCGTTAGGTTCGGAATGGTCCCTTACTTATGCCACTTGTAATGAAATGATTTGTGTAATAATTTAACCAAGCCTAAGCAACATTTATTTCCAAGGATAATTTACTCCTAAGTTCGCATGCATGAGTACAAGGCTCATATCTAAGTTTGCATATAACCTATGTCCGAATTTGCGTACAACCTATTTGCATATGATCTATGTCCCAATTTGCATACAACCTATTTTCATATAATCTATGTCCAAATTTGCATGCATAAAGATAAATACGACTAGCATGCAATGTCATAAGCACATTACATTTGATCATAGGCATGCCAGTAGATAATAATTGTACAATCACGCATGAAAGCAAATTGGAATAACGGCGAACATGCAATAGCACACGGCAATCTCATGAACATATTTCGATCATATAATGCGGAAAACAAAGAACAACCTAGACATAACGCAAATTCCAAAGGCAAAATAAATGACTAATCATGCTTGAAAATGAACAACCAAATAGGCTAAATCATGTTTAAGAACCAAGTAACGTACTAACGACCTAATCATGCTTGAATACCATCTCATGAACACATCAAAGAGATAAATGCAGGGATACAAATAGTATGATTGATTACATGATACAAGAGAAATCACCTAAGAAATAATTATGCATGACATGTGATGAAAAGGACTCAGTCCAGTGTATGCGCGTTCGTGTAGCGTTTGAAAACTTGTTCGAACGGTAAACAGAAGGTTCGCGTTCGTATAGCGTTTGAGAACGCATTCGAACGGGACAAGACCTGATGAAACAAAACACATTCGCGTTCAAGTAGCGTTCATAAACGCGTTCGAACGGTAACAGAAGGTTCGGGTTCGTATAACGTTTGAGAACGCGTTCGAATTGGACCATACCTGATGCATGATAAAACAAAGGAAATACGTGTGCGTTCGAGTAGCGTTAGTATACGCGTTCGAACGGTAAACAGGGGGTTCGCATTCGTATAGCGTTCGTAAATGTGTTCGAACAAACTGAGACATAAAACATGCGTTCGTGCGGCGTTCTGAAATGCGTTCGAACGGGGTTACAACAGTGACCTCAAAAAATAGTAAACAATGACACATACGTGAACGGGTGAATAGATGACACCTAATAAATAATAACGGGCTACAAGGCGCGGCAAAGCATCGTGGTAAAGATTTTAACCCCTCGACATAGAGGACCTTTAATCCAACTTACTAAGCCCATGCGCTAATGACATAATGCATATAAAAATAAAGACAACGATATCGGACTTTGTATACTCGATTGAACACATCTTACATTCAACCGAATATACGTCATCCGGCGCGGCAAAGCATCGTGGTAAAGGATTTTAACCCCTCGAAACGGAGGACCTTTAATCCAATTTACTAAGCCCATGCACTAATATCATAATGCATAAAAAAAAAGACAACAATATCGGACTTCGTATACCCGATTGAACACATCTTACATTCAACCGAATATACATCATCTGGCGCGGCAAAGCATCGTGGTAAAGGATTTTAACCCCTCGAAATGGAGGACCTTTAATCCAACTTACTAAGCCCATACGCTTTATCTCATCATTACACAAACAAATAACATGCAGAATTTAAATAACGGATAATAAACGAATCAAAGCAACATAAAACAAAATATATGCCGTTTGCTCAAGTGGTACGTGGAGTTGTATCCCAAGTACAGACCGCACTACCGTCCATTAGGATTCGGCTACGGAATTTATGTCTGGGTTTCCATCCTATATACCACAAGAGGCGACACATTTTCCATTTTATTCAAAGCCGCAACATGCATCCATGAACGACTCTTATACGAAATAAATAACTAAAACGATTAAAAGATGAATAAAAATAAATACGAAAAGTGCCCTCAGGTCTAACCTTTTATGTCGACTCTCGGAAGTACCGTACGCGTCATCGGAAGGGTGGATGCTCCGCAACTCCCCCGGTTCACTGGTTCAAAACATTTTCTCTCGCTATTTCGCTGCTCAGCTACCATTTTCGCTCCATTTCACTGCTGTTTTACTGCTGTTTTACTGTTGTTTTACTGCTGATTTGCGGTCACTGTGTTTGCTATATTTAGGCGACTATTTTGGGTATGTTTTTCGTAATTTCAGGGGTACAGGGCTGCTGTTTCTCGGTAGGTGTAGTGCGGTTTTTATGGCAGTTTATTCGGTGATGTTAGGTAGTTTCAGGGAGGGTGTTTTGCGGTGATTATAGTGGGGCTTTGTGACTGTTTCGGTGATGCAGTTTTGGTGGCGTTAGGAGAATGTTTTGGGTGATGATTCTCGGCTATGGAGAGGTGTTTAGGGGTCTTGATGTTTTCGGTTATGGAGAGTGATGATGAAAGGAGAATTCTTTGATGCTTGTTCTTGTTTTGGTCGTGAGGACTAGGGCTTTTTCTTGTTGTCTGTGCGTGAATTGGAGAGGGGGAAGTGTCTTGGCAGTGTGTTTCTTTTATAGACAATGGGGATGGGTGAATCCTTGCTTGACAATGAAGGGATTTGTGCATTAAAAGGGGATATGATTTGGTGTTATGTAAGGAAAACACAAGATTGATTGGAGACAAGATTATGCTTAATTAGGAAGTTCATATATTTGATTGGGGGACATGTATTGGCTAGATTAGGAATATGATATATTTAATTTGTTTTGTTTAGGCATGATATTTGTTTAGTTAGGAATATAATAATCTTGATTGATTTTAATTAGGCATGATTTTATTTTAAATTGGTATATGATTTTTAGATTTTATTTAATTTAGTCATGTGTTAAATATGTATTTTATTAATTGGATATGTTTTATAGGCTTTGGTGGGCTAATTGGGCTTGGATGTGAGGCTAGCAGCAAAACCAGAAATACCGACACCGTTTGAACGCCGATTCGAACGCTACACGAACGCCCGCAATCTGCTTGACGTTCGAACGGGGTCACGAACGCAGCACGAACGAAAACAGTGAACTTGTGAAATGAATCTGATGACATACTTATTCTGAATTTCCCCTTCCGACATCCGTTTCCTGCGACTTCCGTGACTTAAAAGGTAGTGTCTCCAAATGAGACTCATCATATGGACTTATATGCAAAAATGCAGTGCCTACAGTCAGGTTTTAAATAATTTATATATTATAATTAAGGGAGATTAATCTAAATTATAAAAGTAAAAAGCTTCACCTTTACCCCAGCAGTAAATTAACTACTGAAGATAAAATATCAAAATGAAAATAAAATAAAATTTTATTACAAAAAGTAAAAGTGCATAATTAAAAATACTAAAAGTAAAAATGCTTAATTTAAATTACAAAAAACTAAAACACACAAGATGTAATCCTTAAAGTCCTTACAAAACTCAAGGAAGATATGATTTGAATTCTGAAATCGAGCTGAATTTATAGGCGTCAGTAGGGTGTCTGTGTCGCGACGCGCAGCTTGCGTCGCGACGCGAATGATTATCGACGTGGCAGCTTCTGGTTCGTCGGCTTCAGATTCTGGATAAGGTGATAAGGTGACACGTGGCAAGGTGACTGGGAGCTGAATGATTGAGCTGACGTGGCGACTCGTGATTGGTTGGTTTCAAATTCTTATCTACCACGTGTCAATTCGGATAAATGAGTCAATAATTGAGCTGACGTGGCGCTGACGTGGCGAAAGTGATTGTCGGCACATATAATTGCGACATGTGGCACGCTGTGTTGTGGCTTGATGATGATGTGGCAATGACGTGACACTTTGACTCGGTCAACCGGTGATGTGGATGATGACGTAAGTGAACACGTGGGTGATGGCGACTGTCGGCACCGTAGGATTGTGACACATGGCACGGCCGCACGTTAGCAATCGGCTGTGATAGTAGACGTGGCACGGCGCACGTTAGCAAAGTCAAAGTTCTCAGATTCTGACTTGTGGACCCGGCGCACGACGCAGGCAGCTTGCGCGTCGCGATGCGGACAAATTACAAAAATGTCTTTTTCGTCATTTTTCACTGTTTTGGCTCCAAATTGCTTCCAATGCTTTAAAAACTTTATTTATCTGTAAATAACAATAAAACACATCAAAACGTTCACAAAACTCAAGAAACTATACAAAATATTAGGATAAATGAGTGGGAATAGTGATATAAATACCACTCATCAACATGTTATTTCCGTCAATTCCAATAACCGTCAATTCAGTAAGTCACATCTGAGGTGAGTTTTTCCTCCATGCCTCCAAAAATCATAAAATCCTACTTTTAACTCAAAACTTCTCAAACATTCTCATTTATAAAATAACTGGAAATCAACTTGGCTAACGCTCTAATGTGTTCAAAAGTAAGTCTTAAATCAAAAATAAATAAATAAATATCAACTTGAAAAGAAATGTTCACTCACAGATTAACAACTATTGCCACTGATCCTGGATGCGACTGAAAAGATTCCTGCGAAAAAGCTAATTCATCATGTATTTAAGTATGGTTAGCATGTTTAAACTGAGAAGTTAAACATGATCATGTATGTGGTGAATGTACATGTGTGCCATATACTAAACCTTTAAGGTGCCCTCTAACCTCCTAGGATGAAATCGAAATGGGCTGAAACTGTTTCTGTCATGCGTCGCGACGCCCATATAAGCAGACCGAGGCAGAGAGCAACTTCTTGCTATAAGTCGCGACACTGGGTGTTGAGCATCGTGACACTCACATAATCAGACCCGAGATAGAGAGCATCCTTGTAATCTGCGTCGCGACGCCAAGTGTTGAGCATCGCGACGCCCACACGACCTGACTCGAGACAATGAGCATTCACATGTTCGGTGTCACGATGCTAGCTCGATTTCTGGGCCAATACCAGTTCTCCATTGTCATTGCCCAAAGCAATTCCAATACTACCATCACACTAACACCTTCACATGAGCACTTCTTTAACTACAACATGTCTAGAGCATCATCCATCGCAAAACATAATTTCCCAACACATCTATATAATTGAACAAAGGCTCTAGTTTTTACAATCTTTGAGCTATCAACTCCCAAATAAATTAAACTCATGTTATATCATCTTCTAGTGCATGAACCTCAACAAATTATCATCAAAATAACACAAACAATTCCCCCCCCCCCAACAAAATCAGATTGGATCTTAAGTCTATTAGGAATTTCCATAACTAAATCAGATTTCTTACTTCTTTTATCTTTCTAACTATCCTTCATTATTCGAGAAACTTGCTACCTATATGAGGTACTCAAAGGCTATTGGATCTACTTGAAATAATTTGATGATGAGGGATGGAATCTTACTTGGGTCTACCTGACATTTTATTCTTGCTCATACTTACTATATTCCCCTTACTACTATAAGTTTTGACATTTTCTTTATTATCTCATTATGTATCTCTATCTATTATTGCATATGGTTGTTTTAAGCATCTGTACATCATTTCTTACTTTTCTTATAGCTTTCTCTTTTTAATCCCCTTAGTGGATATTCTTAGAACATTACTATCTATTTTCATAACTTGTCCTGAATTTTTGATAATAAACCAAGAGACTACATAAGAATTCTCAACTAGGAAAATGATTATAGTCACTTTCATTAGAAAGAATATTCAGATAGTTTTGGGAATTCTTACTAACCAGACTATGAACTTGAGGACGTACTCAAGGATTAGATACTAGAGAGGTAGTGCCTCGCATACGGGTATCCCGAGCATATTAAGTATACAAGACTTCAGCACTCTACTCACTATATTCACTGACTCCCTAGACCATGCTCTGATACCAATTTTGTAACATTCTCATTTCGGAGATGTTATCGGTAGGGAATCAGCTGACCTATTTCTCCAAGCCTCTTACTTTCTGACTATGATCAACACTACTAATCCCATCTCAAAATACAGACTTATGCATAGGGACCATTGCTCAACTCAACAACATAGAATGTATTTTAATACTTATAATTGTATACTCAATAATATTTCTTTTTACAACTCTGTTCATGGACACTCTCAGCACATACAATGACTTATACGATACTACTTTCTGACATGCAACTTTTGACACTGACTGTACTAAACCTCTGTACTTGACCTGGTGGACTAGAACACCATAGTGACTATCATCAGTATCCGTCCTCTCGAGCTTGTCCACCGAGTACCCTGTAAAACAGAAAACATTGGTAGTGGAGGGGTTAGATCATTTGAACGACCTAGTGTGTGGACAACTTAAAATGGAAAATGAAATACTTTATGAAACATTCATTTTTCTGAAATCGAAATCATCTCAAGAAAACTGATCTTTTCTGAAAAAACTTTCGTATCTGAAAACACATCTCTTTCTGTGAAAACTCTTCTAAAAATCCTTTATGTCTGTAAAACTCTGAGATTCTCATAAAACTATTTCTCTTGAAACTCTTTCATAAAACTATCTTTTCTGAAAATTATCTCTTTGAGGATTTAAAGAAAATCTGATTCACGGGGGCGTTACGTATTTCCGTCCCCCCATAGGCCTAAACTAGTGTCTTGGGTGGTTACATGTCGCCGTCCCCCAAGCCACTGAACTAGAGCCAATAGTGCTAATTCATGCCATCATCCTGACCCTGAATCTAGGGTCTAGGGGCATTACGTATCACCGTCCCCCTAACCCTGAAACTAGGATCTATGTGAGTTACGTATCGTCATCCCCCTAGTCCAAATCTACATATGCACATGTTATATCCGTCAATTCCAATAAGCGTCAATTCCATAAGTCACATCTGAGGTGGGTTTTTCCCATATGCCTCAAAAAATCATAAAATCATACTTTTAACTCAAAACTTCTCAAACATTCTCATTTATAAAATAACTGGAAATCAATTTGGTTAACGCCCTAATGCGTTCAAAAGTAAGTCACAAATCAGAAATAAATAAATAAATAAATATCAACTTGAAAGAAAATATCCACTCACAGATTATTAACTATTACCACTGATCTTGGATGCGACAAAAAAGATTCATGCGGAAATTTGTCATGTATTCAAGTATGGTTAGCATATTTAAACTTAGAAGCTAAATATGATTATGGATGTGGTGAATGTACATGTGTGCCGTATGTTAAAACTTTAGGTTGCCCTCTAATATCCTATGATGAAATCGAAATGGGCTGAAATTGTTTCTGTCACGCGTCGAGATGCCAAGTCTTGTGCGTCGCGACGCCCATATAAGCAGACCGAGGCAGAGAGCATCTTTTTGCTATGAGTCACAATGCTGGGAGTTGAGCGTCGCGACACTCATATAATCAGACCTGAAGTAGAGAGCATCATTGTAATCCGCTTCGCTACGCCAAGTGTTGAGCATCGCGACGCCTACATGACCGGACCCGAGATAGGAAGCATTCACATGTTCGGCGTCACGACGCTAGCTCGATTTCTAGGCCAATACCAGTTCTCTGTTATCATTGCCCAAAGCAATTCCAATACTACCAGCACACTAACATATTCACATGAGCACTTCTCTAACTACAACATGTCTAGAGCATCATCCATCGCAAAGAATAATTTCCCAACACATCCATATAATTGAACAAAGGCTCTAGTTTTTACAATCTTTCAATTATCAATTCCCAAATAAATTAAACTCAGGTTATATCATCTTCTAGTGCATGAACCTCAATAAATTATCATCAAAATATCAAAAACAATTCCCTTCTCCCAACAAGGTAAGAAATTCGGCCCTCGTGCCCATTTTACACCTTGACATTATTTCAACCAAAACTTAGGCACAATTGACTCTAAACAACTTCATGGACATGTATTAAGGCTTAAAATTTGCCCAACCCTCTCAAAGAACAAAACCTGAATTTGTAGGGTTTCGAAGCATGAAAATGCAAATGAAGAATGGATGCTCATGTTCCTAAATAAGAAGAAGAAAGAAGAAAAAAAGCTTACTTGACCAAGAAAAGCTTGAGAATTCATCCATTTCCTTCACAAATTTTCCTTGAGGAAAAAGAAAGTTGGAAGAGGTTGCTCATGTTTTTTTGGCTTGAAAGAGAGATGGGTGAATAGTGTCTTATTTATATGAGAGCGGGTATTTTTGTGATGAAATGAGTGGTTGAGATTGTGCCACATCCCTAAATTCTAGCCCATTCTCGAATTTTATTGTAGTAGTCACGGAAATCATGATTTTTGACTTGCTTATGATTCGAATTTGGAAATATGTACAACTTATTTCATAATAAAAATCAGCTTAGCTTTCCGACGATATAAAATTCATAAAAATCGGAGATCGTATGAAAAGGTTATAGCCCAAATACTAAGGGCTTTCCGGAATAGAATAGAAAGTATATTTTTATCGGAACTGTAAAGGATTCATCGAAGGTCCGAAATGTAATTCCACAAGCGCATACATGCTTGAGCATGACTTATATCATTATTATGTCATATATAACATAGTAGTGGTCGGAATTACTGAGGTGTTACAGCTGGACTCATGTAGAGATGAAAAGACAGCCAAGGCACTCGAGAGCCTTATTCTCAGTATAGGCAAGGCCCCACTTGATTTTATTTTGAAACATTCAAGAAATATTTTATTTCTGTCATTTTTCAAAATTGCGCAAATAAAATGGGGAATGTTTGGGAAAAATCAAGCACTTGGTAAAATGAAACGTGGCTAGACGAAAAGGCTTTAGGAACTTATGTCAAAACTAGCCTTCAGGACCTATCATCAGATTCTGATAACATAATCCATCATCAGAGTCTGAAATCAGGACATCCATCAGAGTCTGACACCAGAACATATGATAAACGGTAAATATATCAATATTTACTGTCCATTTTACTTAATATTTTGTATAGTTTCTTGAGTTTTGTGAATATTTTGATGTGTTTTATATTATTTTATAGATAAATAAAATAACAGAACTCTCTTGAATCAAATCAGGGCTTAAACGGTAAAAATTGGATCAAAAAGGGCAAAATTATAATTTCTATGTTCACGCGTCGTGACGCGCACACCCCTCTGCGTCGCAACTCGCCTCAATTATGCAGTGCCGACATTTACTATATACACGTCGTGACTCAATGCACCTACGCATCGCGATGCGCGGTGATTCCACTGACGTGTGTCAAGATCTCATCAAAACGAGTTTACAGTTCAACGCGTCGCGACGTAGAACCCTTCACGTGTTGCGACGCCGAAGCATTATTAAGCTATCGATATTCACTGTATTGTGCGTCGCGACACGTAGATGTTTTACGTCGCGACACGAGCCATTTTGTATGCCTATAAATTGAAGCGTAATTCAAAAGATTTTCTTTATACCTTCTTCTGGGGATTTCCTTAAGAATACTAAGAAGATTGTATCTTGTTTGTTTATTTACAACTTTCTGTATTTAATTACATATTTTACGCAATAGTACTTTCCTTATTTTACTTTTCAGCCTTTATTTTTACTATTAAGTATGAGGAGGTAACTCCCCTCTGCTGGGGTGAAAGCTTTTATTACTAATATTTAGATTAATCTCCCTTAATTATAATATATAATCTTTTTTAAATCCTGACTTAATGGAATACCGCCTTTTTGGTCGGTTGGACTTAATTAAATTGATTTTAACCTGACTAAATTGGATATCGCCTTTATGGTTTGAATTAATCATAAATTTGACTTAATCATGATACCGCTTATATGATCGGTTGGTAATGTCATGCAAAGTTTATATATTATAATAAGGGAGATATCTAAATTGGAAGTAATAAAAATGGATCCATTAACCCCAGCATTTTCTTTATTGTTTATTTTATCTTTTTAATTTCCAGCTTTACTTTATGTCATTTACTTTATTTATGTTTTTAATAGTCCTAGATATGTGTGGTAACTAAACCATTTATCTGGGGTTGTGATGAATCTCAATATCACCAGTTTATAAGTGGTAATTTTACGTCTTGTGTAATATAAAGGTTTATTTATTGAGCCTTAAGTTTAATGCTTCTTGTTAACTGGTCATTAATAAGATTGATTTGGTAAACTTGGAAAATGGATTTTAGGTTTAGCCTTAGACTCAATAGCTCACGATCACACCTTAGGGCAAGAGACTCTTAAGTAGATTTCCTTACATTATGTGAATATACCTATCGGGCGGGGGTAACCATAATATGAACTTAATCTTAATAAATTCAAGTAACTTGGTTGACATAGGAATATGATTAATTGGATTATACCGGGTGTTTGCATCTGACAATCGAAATAGGCTTTTGCATAAATTCGTGTTCCAGGCTAATAAACCAATATATTGCACAAACGTGAGATGACCACTTCATCTTTAAAAGATATTGGAAGGATTCACAACCCTAGATAGTTTCTTAATATTTATTTTTTCTTTAATTTACTTTCGCACTGTTTTATTTACTTGTTTTCAGACAAAAATCACCATCCAATCAACAATCAATCTATTAGGTACTCGTAAATATTTAACTTCATAAATTGATAGCTTAGGTATTAAGTCCTCATGGGATCGATACATTTTATACTACTGAACGATATGTGCACTTGCGTTACGTGTGTGATTTCACCGATCAACATATCATCAGAATCTGTCAATCTGATACGAGAATCTTCATCAGAGTCTGAATTTAGGGTTTTTTTTAATAAAAATACCATATCAGGCTTTACTCCAACAAAGGGAAGCATAAGTCACACAATGAATGAACCTAAAATAACAGCTCCTTAATGACACGAATCTTCTAAATAATGAATCAAACAGTCAATTAATTACTTTTCATTTCTTTAATCTAGACAACCGCCCAGAATATGGAAGTTATGAGATTCTAGGGACTGGGCCAGTTAGTGGGAAACGTGAATGGATGTAACCACTGTCAGTTTATTTTCCTTATAATAAGGTATTATAAATAGTATGAGAATCCCTAAAACAAGAGACCGACCTTTTGATAATCAAGTAATAATAAGCATCTTTGGGCTAAAAACACTATAGTCTTATTAGAATCAATATTTTGTTTTATTGCTTGTGAGGATCCTACACAAACAAAAAAATTGGACTAGCTCACGTTTTGACCAATTTTTTATATCTCTATTTTAAAAGTTCAATTGAACCGAAATCATGATCAGTTCCTAATTCAATCGGCTGGTATGTTTCTACTTTGAGCCAAAGTGTCTTAGGCATTGGTGATTTAGCCCTTACCCGTGTGACACTCTCACAAATTTGTTCTTTTACTCCCAAGTATAAGAATGTCGAAGTAATAAAATAACTTGATAAGTCTGAGGTCGATCCACAAGTAATAGATTTAATAATATAAAATAATAATTTGAGTGAAAATAAAAAGAGTGAATTGTTTGAAGTGGTTGAAAAATTTAAATTAAACTAAAAACAAAATAAAATAAAATAAAATAAAATATTGAGGTTAGGGGATCCACTTTTAATATTTCAAATTTAGAAATCTTAATTTTTATAATATATAAATTGTCAATATTACCCAGTAAATTTATTTTATGAATTAATCATGTCAAAGCAAATAAAACCAGTCATAAAGGCAGTGATAATATTGTCTATAACAAGTCCAGTTAGGTATTCAATTATGCCAAATAAATAAAACCAGTCATATGGGTGGTAACAAAGTTTGTCAATAATTAATCCAGATATAAATTAAGTATTAATCATTAGATTATAATTTATATGTTATAATATAAATAAGATTAATCTATATTTTTATATTAAAAGATTCACATTTACCCCAGCATGATGAAATTAACTACTCATGATTTGAATAAAAACACTCATAATATTATTATTGAAAGAAAAAGAAATTACAACAAAGTTAAAAAAAATAGAACACACAAGAGCCGGATCTCTTCATAAATTTTCAGAGAGAAAACTTGAAAGAAGATACCGAGAAGAGTCACCCCTTTTCAAATTGCAAGTCGTGCTTGCAATTTGAAAATTTTCAGTTCCATTTTTATTGGCATGTGTCCGTGACAAAACAAGTTCAATTGAGTTGAAATCTTTCATGAAGATCTTTGTGCAATTGAACTGGTTTCTGGCTGCTATGCATCAGACATTTTTTCGTGGTGCGTTCGTTGCAGTGTTCGAACAGTTGGCGTTAGTGCTGCGTTCGTTATTTGGTTCGAACGTGTTCCGTTAGTGGCACGTTCTCTTTTAGGTTCGAACGGGAGCATTCCAGAGAGCAATCATTCGAGGTGGGTTCTTTGGGCGTTCGAACGGGGTCATTCCAGAGAGCTCACGTTTGTTGTGCATTCGAGTGGCGTTCGAACGAGTCTTCACAGAAAGGGCGCGTTCGTGGAGCGTTCTAGTAAGCATTCGAACGCGACAGTGATCTGAACGCATTTTTGGCCCTTCTCACTTTGAAAACCCTAGCCTTTTCACCCTACCTATAAATATAAGTTGTAGCCGCCATTCCCCAACAGTTGAAATAGTTGAAACATATTTTCCTTGAGCCAAATACTCTCAAAGCTTTCAACTCTCTTTGATTCCACCATTGAAGACTTCTTATCTCCTTGTCTTCTTCATTAATGGTGTGAATGTTTCTTTGATAAACCTTCAACACAACTTAACCCAAATTCCATAATCCTTTAGAGTTCTTTAGGAGGAAGTTTGGTAGTCGGAGTTTCGGTGTCATTGGTTATATAATCTACTCAGAGACTTCAGAGGTTCTGAAGAAAATCGTGGGTCGCGGGCTTGAGGAATTGCCTTGAGTTCTTGCAGTATTGAGGTACTTGAGTCGGTGGAGTTGCCACCATAGGTCTTGACCATCGCTGTAAGTTTTTCTCTATATAGTGGATTCGAGTGGTAGCCTATACCCGAAGTGGTTTTTTACTCGCAAGAGTTTTCCACTTCGCCACCAAAATCATTGTGTTGAATTTTGTGTGGTTTGATTTATTTTGCTGCTTTAATTCCTGTTATTGTTTTAATATTTTACAGCATAATTTTATTTGATTGTTATTGTGGTTTCCTGTTAATTTATCCATTGTAGCAGTAACAGGACTTTTCCTGCTTATTGTTGTAATTCCACATAGGGTCAGAACCTTAGGCTAATCGCAAATTTTCAATTGGTATCAGAGCCTGAACTCGATCCTTGACCCATTAGCTATGGAGCGTAGTCGACCCTTGAATTGTCCGCCATTTTTTAATGGCACTGAATATTTACATTGGAAGGTTCGCATGAAAGCGTTCCTTAAGTCCTTAAATGAGAGGGTCTGGATGACTGTTGAACACGGGTGGAAACCTCCCGTTGTTATTATTGATGGGGTATCTTCCCCTAAAGATAAATTGACCTGGACCAAGAATGAATTTGATGCTAGCAATAGGAACAACAAGGCTGTTAATGCCATACATGGTGCTGTTTGTTCTGCTGAGTTTAGGAGAATCTCAATGTGTGAGATAGCCAAGGATGCTTGGGACATCCTGCAGACTGTGCATAAGGGCACATTGTCTGTTAAAAATAATAGACTACAGGATCTTGCTACTAGGTTTGAGGTCGCTAGAATGAAGGATGATGAGACCTTTGATCAATTTTATGCTGAGATTAACGACATCGTTAACTCAAGCTTTAACCTAGGTGAGACTATTCCTACCAACAGGATTGTTAGGAAAATCCTTAGATCCCTTCCTGATAAGTTCCTACCCAAAATCACCGCCATCGAGGAAAGCAATGACCTTGATCAGCTTAATTTAGAAGACCTAGTAGGAAAATTGTAAGTTTATGAGTAGAAACTTCATTGGCATCTAAAGCCCAAAAATATAGCGATGAAGATCGCGAAGGAAGTTGTTCATGGTTCGTCTAGTGATGAGGATACCCTCACGGATCATGATTTGGCCTTGTTTGCAAAGAAGTTTAGGAAATTCCTTAAGCTGAAGAAGAATGGCCATAGCAGTAGTATGGATAGGGAGGATGAGCCTAGAGAGAGTAGGCATAGCATGAGTGAGTCTGAAGAGGATAGGGATAGTAGATCCCGTGGTGCCCAGTGCTATGAATGTGAATGATATGGGCACGTTAGATCTGAGTGTCCCACATACATTAGGGCTAAAAGGCAAGAAAGCTATGGCAGCATCCCTTAGCGATTCTGAAGGTGATGTTTCTCCTAAAGGCAATTATATTGCTTTTACTGCTAGTGTCTCTGATGAGAGAGGGAATGTTGTTAATGATGTAGATTCTGATGTCTCTCTCGATGAGTCAGTTGATGAGGAAAGTCTTTAAGTAGCTTATGTTGAACTGTTTAATGAGAGTTTAGCTATTAAGAAGACTAATTTAGAGGTCAATAAAAGGCTGAAAGCTATAGAGCTAGAAAAGAATAAAGTTCAAGCTAAATTTGAGCAAAGCCTTTTGATGGTTGATGACCTAGATGAGAGAAATAGAGGCCTAGTTAATAGAGTCCAAATATTAGAGACCGAACTTGAAGATGCTAGAACCCAATTGTCCACATTTTCTAGTGAAAATAAAAAGGTGGACCGTATGTTAGGTATTATTTCTGAGCCTAACTGCAATAAGGCTTTTTCTTCCAAAGCTGTGCCTGTAGCAGCTAAACGTGACTTAGGTAAGAAACCTGTTGTGTGTAGTAATGTTTCTCCTCTTGTTGTTCCTCGTCATGTTTCCCAACCTCAATCTAGAGGTGTTGTGGGTAAACCTCGCTCTCATCCGAGATTTGTGCCTGTGTGCCACCATTGTGGCAAGCTGGACATATTAGGCATAAGTGTTTCATGTTGCACAAGCAAAAGAAAAGGCCTAAGAGTGTGTCGCCTAGATTTGATTCTTCAAACCTAGCTTCTCAAGTTTCTGCACTAACTAAACAGACACAATTTCTTGGTGAGAAACTTTCTTTGTTGACTAGGAATTCTCAAGTGGATGAGGTTCCTAGAATGGTTTGGGTGAGGAAGCAAGATGAATTATCATCTTCTTCTGCGTGTCCTGATGGACATAATGAGAGTACACTTCGGTGTAACTCTGTTTGAAAGATGCAGTTTATTTTCCCATTGCATGTGTTTGTGCGTGTGTTTTATGTTTTTGCACGTTTATTTTGTTTTCACAGCATATAGGTGTGTGTCTCTTGTTTTTGTTATATGTCTCTTGGTATATAGGATGGAAACCCGGACATAAATTTCATAGCCGATTCTGAATGGATGGTAGTATGATCTGCACTCGGGATACAACTCCACGTACCATTTGATGTTTTACAAGCCTATTTGTGTCTTTATTTTTATTTGTTAGAATCTGAAAATATAAAAAAAATTGAAAAAGACAAAAATTATTTTATGTGTCTCATTGTTGTGTATTTTTTGCTATGTGTTCTAGGTAATCTAGTGCATCTTCAGGATTTTTGTCCCTAAAGTCACCATTACACATCATTTCCACTACTTATCTACCTTAAAGTGTTAAGAACGCGTAGAAGTAGAAACTAGCCTCCATGTTTCAAACCTGTGATGTGGACAAATATTTAATATCTCTTTAAATCTCTCTCAACATTGGTAAAGTGTTTCCCCTGACTTTTTTGTGTGAAAGTTGTGATTCTCCTCTTAAAGGAGTTTGTCATGTGGGGGGGGAAGAATTTTTTCAGAAACTGCTCTTGCAAATCATCACATTTTCTTATGGATCCTGACCTAATGTTCTAAAGCCAAATTTTAGCTTTATCATTTAAAGAAAAGGGAAAAAAATTGAGTCGAATTATATTCATGTTGTAATTTTGGTATGTGCAAGTGTTACATACCTCTTCAAATTCCCATAAGTGCTGATAAGGATTTTCTGATTCTAGACCGTGGAGTGTGGGTAAAAGTTGGATGACACCTGATTTAAAATTGAAACGTGATGCATCTGGGGAAAACAATGCGAGATGGTGATTCTTTCCTAGTGGGATTCATGAATTATCTGAGTGTCTTATGATGATTAAGATCGTCATGCTGAGACTCATTTTCTTCATGATCAACTGGAATTTCAACTCGGGCAGGTGGATTTTCATTTTGGTTCTCGACCATTTTGACTGACGAGTAAGGTGATGAGACTCTATATTTAATCTACCGCTAGATGATCGAGACCAATGTCTCATGCAACCTAAATACAGACTATATGCTAAAATTTAAATATGCAAATGCAATACTTATAAAAAGAAAAAAAAATAAAAATAATAAACAAGTGAAAGAAAAAATAAAAAATAAAAAAAATGACAAAAGAAAAAAATGTAATGATTAGATCCTAAAAAGATCCTCTGATTCTTGTTAATTCAAATCTCAATTGAATTTCTCGTTCAGCTGTATCAATTTCTCGAATTAGGTTTTCACAAAAAAATTATGGAATAATCTCTAGATGGTGATGGTTCAAGAAATTCTTTGGCAAAATACAAGCTCCATTTTAATTGAGATTTTTGTCTCCCATAACCTTGAAAAATCAAGTACATGGTTTGTCTGTATGTGGGGTGTTTGGGTTCAGGATTCATTTAGGATCAATCAGGACATATTGGATATACACAAATGTAAAAAAAAAATTAAAAAAAAAAAGATGCAAAAAAAATTAAGAAATGAAATGAAATACAAAATGAAAAATGAAAAATAAAAGAACAGGAAAAAACGAAAAAAAATGAAAAGATGTTAATTATTATTTTATTTACTAAATTATATTCACCGGCAACGGCGCCAAAAACTTGACACACTCACAAAGTGATTCTTTTATTCCCAAGTATAAGTGTGTCGAAGTAATAAAATAACTCAGTAAGTCCAAGGTCGATCCACAAGGAATAGATTTAATAAGATAAAATAATATTTCGAGTGAAATAAATTGTTTGAAGTGATTTAAATTTTTAAATTAAACTGCAACAATAAAATAAAATATTAGGTTTAAGGGATCCACTTTTAATATTTCACATTTAGAAATCTTATTTTTTATAATATATAAATTATCAATATTACCCAGTTAATTTATTTCATAAATTAATTATGTCAAAGCAAATAAAATCAGTCATAAAGGCGGTGATAGCATTTTTCTATAACAAGTTCAGATAGGTACTCAATTATGCCAATAAATAAAACCAGCCATATGGGTGGTAACAAAGTTTGTCAATAATTAATCGAGATTTAAATTAAGTATTAATCATTAGATTATAATTTATATATTATAATATAAATAAGATTAATCTATATTTTCATATTAAAAGCTTCACCCTTTACCTCATCATGATGAAATTAACTACTCATGATTTGAATAAAAACACTCATAATTTTATTACTGAAAGAAAAAGAAATTACAACAAAAATAAAAAAAAAATACACAAAAACCGGATCTATTCACAAATTTTTAAAGAGAAAACGTGAAGGAAGCTGCCGAAAAGAGACACTGAGCAACTCTATTTATAGAGGTGTTTGACACCTTTTTAAATTGCAAGCTGTGCTTGAAATTTGAAAATGTCTACTTTTCTTTTAGAAATGACAACCCATGTATTATATATATTATTATATATATTATATTATATTATATATATATATATATATAATCTTGGTGGGACCTCCAATATAATATATATAAAATCTTGGTGGGTCGTTCAAAATATAATAATAATAATAATAATAATAATAAATACATGTGTGGGTAAATATATCATAAACTCATTTTATCGATAATCTAAACATGGTGAGTGTTTTCCAAGTTCAATTTGAATCTAGTTGCCACGCTCTTTTTGGGTTTTCTAGGTCCTGGAATTCAGATCTCATATCCATTTTTCCTATTGAGCTTCTGAAACAGTAATTTACCTATACAATAAATAAAAATCACAATAAAACATAAATATAATTATTATTTAACAAATGTGCTAAATTACGGGGGTTAATGAAATTATAAGAGTAAAAATGATTAGTTTCTCTTTTATTAAGTGTACACTTTTTTAATGCTCATCATTGTGAACCCTCACGCCCTTAAACATGACACTTATGTAATGAATACATTATTAATAAAATACTCGATTTTCATATCTTGATGTCATGTATAGATTCTCGTTATCTCGAATCATCGTGTGGATGGGTGTGTACTATTTTGTGTCGTTTATTTTATATTGTATCGTTGTGCTGTTGTATGTAGACATTCCAAGGTTGACTTGCGAGATGTGAACATCGACATGTGCCACACGAGCCGAACTTTGAACTATCCAAAAAGTCGGCCCATGACACCTAGCGTCTAGGTGGACCAATTAGGTAGTTTTGCTTCTTAATCAAATTTTTTTTTATTTGAAAATCTAATTCAATTAGATTTAGGTTCATAATTTGAAAAATTTAGGTTAATTAATATTAGGTTATGACAATTGATATTAATTAAGGTTAGGGTTTAACAATTCAAGATCAATCAGACCGAGGATTTGACAAATTTAGGTCAATTGGATTTAGGGTTTGAAAATTTGTGTTCAATTAAAAGTAATGAGGCAGTTAAAAGAATTTCTAGTTGCTTTTAAGCCAAAACAAAATAATTATTAACCCAATAACAAAATATTTTTAAAAGGAACAAATTTTTTCCTTAAAAAAAATGAAAAGAAATCCTTCAAATTATGCAAGTACTTTTTTTTATCCAAACCAAAAAAAAATAATCTAATTTGGAATAGTTGTCAGACTGATCTGGTGGTGATTTTGTAAACATAAACCAACTCAGGGATTCAATAATGATAGATGTATATTCAAATGATACACTCAAAAACACACTATGTACAATTAAAAAAAAAATCTGAAAATTCAAAATTTTATGCATAGTGTGTGTGGGTGTGTAATTTGGGTATACATCTAACATTGTTGTTATATAATATATAGAAGTCGTGTTAAATAAAATTATTAATTTTTTTAGTTATTTTTTACTATTTGATGCACGTGTCAAGATAATATTAGATTATTATATGAGTGACGTGATAATATCATTGTTTAATAGGATTTTTCAAGATGAAAACTCGATTGCGAGCAATAAATAAACGAGTAATTCTTTAATAATATCATTGTATGAGTGAAGTGATACCACCGATTAATAAATATATAACATGTCAAGTTATATTAAATATAACTATTATTTATTTAGTTATTTTTTACAATTTAAACACTTGTGATAAGATATTATTAGGCTGTTGTATGAGAAACAAGGTATTATTGTTGCATAGTAAATTTTTTCAAGACAAACAAGCAAAAGCTCTAAGCAGAGTCAACAATGACATTCATATAATACTTTGTAAAATATTTTGTACAACCAAGTGTAATGGAAAATAAATTTATTCACCTTTAATTACACTTGGTTGTACAAAATATTGTATAAAGTGTTGTACGAATATCATTGTTGAAGCAGAATATTTATATTCAGACAATAAGAAATTTCATCAATTTATCTGTCATAATTTGAAGGTCGAAATCGATACTTTATATTTTCACATGTTAAAAACGGAATGAATTTGGTAATGCAGGTACATTTTTCTTCAACCCTTCTTTTAGAATGTCATTTGTCTATCTTGGATAATCTCATATTATCCAAAGCAGAGAAATGACCTAATCCTAAAAAAACTCACCTTCTGTTAATATGGTGTCTAAAATAACGTCAGTAATTAGCTTAAATGGACGTCTTATTTGTTGTAAATTAATCTACTAATAATAATTATGAACGTAAAGAATGCATCTACTTTGTTGACCAAGAATCAAAAAAATCATAAAGTGAAGTGTAACAGATTGGTTTTGCAGTATCAAAAACATGGATGCCCCATCCATCAGCTTATTGTCAGAAGGGGATGTTTTTGTACTAATTTATACCGAATCTCTGAAGCCTGTTACTTAATTTTCGGTGCTAATGAGTGGTCTCTCTAAATCTTGAGTATCTCCTGCAGCAAGAGTCAGCTCATCAGCTCTCTTAGCCTGAAGCTTCCAATCTGTACGCATCAATGTGTATATCATCAAACAAACACAAGAGATCTGTGCTGCCAGTAACCCAAACCAGAGACCCTGGAACCCCACATTGAATTTGAAAATCAAGAGGACAGCAATTGGCAAACCAACAAGGTAAAATGAACATAAATTTATGCGGACGCCATCTTTAGGACGTGCAGTTCCTGTTAAGACTCCACAGGCAGCTGTTTGAGGCGAGTTTCCCAATTCACATAGCCCTACTAGAGGAAGTGCAGCTGAAATCAAATCAAGAATCTGTGGCTCATCCGTGAACAACTTCCCCCACATTGACTTGAGGAAAATTGTGAAAACAAGTGCAGAGAGTCCTAAACCAAATGCCATGGTGATCCCAATTATGGCTGTCCATTGTGCACGAGAAGGTTGGCCAGCACCCAGCGCGTGACCTACTCGTGTTGTTAAACTGCAGCTTAATGCGAATGGGAACACATACAGAAATGCTGTCGTTTGAATAAGGATTCCCATAGCTGAAACACAAGCATCAGGATTGGTGAGCAAGCCACAAAGAAACAGCATTATTTCATACCACCACCATTCCAAGCACACAGAGATGCAACTAGGCACTGCTAGTCCAAGCAATGGCCCCCAGCCTTGAAAGAATGAGACAGTTGTAAAACCATGCCAAGGTTTGAGTGAACCATTTGACATGATCACGTAAATAATCAACCCCAAGTTCAAATTAAAAGTATTACAAGCCAAAGCTAACGCGACTCCTTTTACGCCTAAATTGAGATGTATTGCCAGGATGTAGTTGATGGGAAGGTGGAGGATGACAGCACAAATGGCAGCAACGGTAAGGGGACCGGTGTGGCCTTGTGTTCGTAAAAAGGCCCTCATCGGATGGAGGATAGCTTGAGCTAACAGTTCCGGAATGGAGAACAACATGTAGACTTTAGCAACTTTGGTGATATCAGGATCTTGGCCTAAGCGCAGGAAGATGGCTTCAGAATTTAGCCACAAGAGTGCAATGGGAATGCAAATAAGCAAGAGGAGACATAAAGTTTTCTGATAGATTTGGCTTAGAACAGAGAATCTCTTGGCTCCATAAGCTTGTCCACAAATTGGATCCATTCCCATGGCCAGGCCTTTGATCACTGAATTGCCTGTGATATTTGCACATCCAAGTGCCAGTGAGCCTCCAGCTAACTCTATTTTTCCTAAATGACTCAAAAACAGCATTGAAATTACTGATCTTGAGTATATAAGCAATGTTGTCAACACTATTGGCCCTGCAATTTTTCCCAGTACCCATACCTCTTCTCCAACCTGCACCAAATTCATAATTCACAATTCTTATAAAATGAATTAGATATTGACTAGAGATCGGTTCTTACAAAACATAAATTATCTAGTGGGGAAATATTAATTTAAATAAAATGCAGAAAAAACTAAAAGATTAAAAAAAAAAAAGTACACTTACAATTGCATTGGGTTTTTTTTATAAAAATAAAATAAAATTCATATTTTTTATCTTTTAACTTCGTCTTTAGAAATTGTGTTTTTTAAAATAATCAGGCTCTTATAAGTGGAGGAACAATGTGACATATAGCTTAAATTGAACTTTATGTTTTTTTTTTTCTTTTCTTTTGGCCAATGTTGGAATCAGACTACAGTTAGTGAAATGGCAATTGTAGGACCCAAAACCAAATATCACTTTAAAAGTTAAAAAGAAAATAGGAATGAAACTTGGAACTTTTGGTTTTATAAAGTTTCTTGTGTCGAAAAGTGCAGAGCAAAAGAACATTTTTAACTCCTGAAGGCATGCACCAGAAATCTTTATACTATCATAAAAGCCTGTAAACAAAATAAATTTATATTAAAATATAATTCTGTCATGTCATACGCATAATTATTTTTCAACTTGCCAAAAAAAATATATATATGGGATTGGGTTTTTATGATTCAGAGGTTAATGGGTCCATTAGTACCCAAATGAAATTAAAAACAAAATCCCTATGATTCACTGAATATATATGACTGAGAAAAAAACAAAGGAATATCATCAAAGTTGTTATGCTTACTTTCACTTCTAGTAAAAAAGATAAATTATCAATCACATATTTAATATTTGAAATGTTATTAAAAATATATAAATTTTGAAATTTTGTTCATTGGTCTATATATTTGTAATAACGTATTAATTTTTATATATACGATTGATAAATTCTCTAAAATATATACAACCACATTCCTTCCTCAATAATTTTTTTTCCTTTATTTTATAAAAAGTTTACAATGTACTGAGTGTTAGCCTAAAAGTGGAATCTGCTACCCACCTGAATACACAATTCTTTGTATGGGCAAAGCATCTTGGTCAATTTATGAAAGTAGCACGTACTTGGTTTTGTTTAAGAAACAGAGCATCCCAAATTCTCAATCATAATAATTCCATTGTAAAATTTTCTGGCCGAAAAATCAAAATGGTTATCTCCATTTGCAGGCTTCTAATATTAAATATGAAATATTTCAAGTTCAGTGATTCTGATTTCAAATTCAATAATCAGGATTTCAACTTTAATAACATTAGCAAAACCCCATTACCAAGAATCAGCATCCCATTTAGAAAGCAAGCTACTAATGGGAAAAATCACTTATTTGAGAAACAGTTATTCACCAGAGTCAGAGGAAAGAAATAGGGTTCAGTGTTTATGTTATGGTTAAGCGTGAAGGGTAAGATAAAATGGATTCATAAGTGTAGATTTTGTCAAAGCACTTATTTGGTAACAAAATCATTTTCCTTATAACTTAGATACCAAATAAGCATAAACTCGATTTAGACATGTGAAAAATGGACTGTAAAAATTAAATAATAATAATAATAATAATAATAAAAAAGGAAGAAGAAGAAGAAGAGAGCCTTGCCTCATTCAATGGTAGTCCCCGGAGACCATTCACCGGAAGTTGTAAGAATTTGCTTTCTGTTCTTCGTCCTCTTATTGTTTCTTCATTAAAATTTTCTTCTCTTGTGACCAGAATTCTATCACCATTAACGATTTCTTGAGACTCCGTTCCACTTCCAGGACACATTTTTTTAATTAAAAAAAGTTGATGAAATAAACCCAGAAACAGCAAAACACCAGACCAGTTTTTTTTTTTTTTTTTTTTTTTTTTTAGAGAATAAACATCTGGGTGGTGAATAAAAACATATTAAAAAATTATTATGAGTAACAAAATCTTAGCATATAAATTAATTAAGAAGGCCAAAAATAGAAATAATGTGAAGTTGTGGGAGTGCTTAAGCTTTTATTGGAAGCATTTTTTGAGGAAATTAAGAGAAGGGAAATATGATGTGGTGCATTGGGACAAAGGAAATAATGGGACCAAAAAAGCTTGAACTTACTATCCCTAGGCCTTGAAATATATACTCAACTTAAGTTGGTTGAATGGGATATGGCCACTTAACTTTTTGCTACATCCAGGAATTTTTTTTATTTTTTTTTTTATTGTCTTCTATAATTGTCATTTATTTAGGGAAAAAAAAAAAAGAATTGGTAAATTAGTGGACAAAGGAATAGTACACAGTACAGTGCTTTTTAATTTTGTTTTTCTCCTTTTGAGTCAATAAAATTATAAAACAGTACAATTTTACACTGAAATATAATGTGCCTACTCTCTAAAACGCCACATACTTTGGATGCATTTTTTTTTTTTTTTTTGAAAAGTTGAAAATTCATCCGTCAAATCATTTGATATGGGTTTAAGTGGAACATGTAAAATCTATGACTGTCTCAAACTAAACACATACCATGAATCTGAATCCAAGACCTAAAAACCAAAATCTGAACCCTACATCACCAAATCACGACGTTTTATGAAAGTTTTTTTATTAAAAGTTTTTTTTTTCAATTGTTATAAATTATAGATCCATTACAATGTAAAATTTGTGATGTAAGCTACTAAATGTTCAACATGTGTTGATGGGCGTGAGTGATCAACGGCCGATGGAGTGATAGGGAAGCCAAACTGTTTAAAGGAGAGCAGCCTTTATCCTTTATTACAATAGCAAATGACCTAATTATAGTTTATAATCATCTTCGATACATTGACATTATCTCATCGCTCCCTCTTATGTACAAGGATTTGATCATCCTTATGGTTGGGTTGGGTTGGGTTCTTCCAATCCTATTGGCTCCGTTTGATCCGTTCCGAATATATCACAAAAAAGAACAAATCATGATTTATCATTCATATATTTAAATCTATTTTTTATTTTAAAATAATGAGTGGGAAAGTCTAAATTAAAGTTTTAGTCCCTTATCTCACTCCAAATTCGAATTTGGGAGATCAACCCAAAAAAAAAAAAAAAACTGCTTGTAAATCACTTGTAATGCTCATGAGTTAAGTCCCATCATTTATTAGTTGCATTTTAGGTTTTTTTTTTTTTTTTCTTAATTTTATTTTGAAGTGCCAATATGTTAAATCATGTATTTTGCAAGTCTAGATCTATATAAGAATAGCATAAGAGGAATTGAACTCATACTTGGAGGCAAGAAGCAATCCAACCGTAATGAAAAAGAAGAATTAATAATTTAAAAGTTTGGTTACGTAGAGTTTAGGATCTCATCTTGAGGTCTTGAGTTTGAATCTAGAGAGTGCGTTTCTTGTAAGAGTCTGGGACAGTCGGATGATTTTACCTGCTTCGCTTAAGTCTGAAAATGGAGGTTTGGCAGCGGGATTTCCAATGATTCCAAAAAAAAAATAAATAAATAAAAATTTGACAATTTCAAATGATAAACTTTATAATTATGGCACTTTATAGTTATGGTTCTAGAATCAAGGTTGGTTATGTATAATATCTCGATAAACTTTGGCGGAATTAGAATTTAAATTCAATGAGGTCATTAAGCTGAAACTATAAATTTAGATATTTTTATAACATAAAATAAATAAAATTGAGAATGTCAATAATAATGATCATATTAATACTTTATTATGAACAGAATAACATAATAAAGTATTAATAAACTAGAACAGGCTATAAGATTAAAATAAAATATAAAATTAAGGAGGCCAAACTAAATTATGCATAAAAATTGTTAAAATTTCAATTCACCTTTTATTTTCTCTAATTTTCTTTTTTTTTTTCCCAGCCTGAAGCCCGAGACCTTTCAGGCACGAACACAATTCCGAACTTGCAAATAAGTCACCTAGAATGCTAAACTAAGAAAATCTAAATTTTTAATTAAAAAAAATAAAAATTAATTGACATTCAAAGAATGAATCATAATTTATAAATAAAACGCACTACTAATTTGTACGTTCACAAATTATTATTTTTTCAAGATTTTTCACATGGTTTCCTCAAAGCAAAGAATTATGCTGTCTGTAATATTTCTGGATTCTATTGCTTGGCTTTTATTTATTTATTTATTTTTTTTCAATTTCATCAAAATTATATAAGCAAACACTTACTCTAGTTTAATTTACCAAATTTTATCCTTAAGATTCTTAAGATGATCAATGTCAAATAACCAAAGGAACGATTTCAAAAATATCATAAAAGATTTTACTGTTCATCACTAAATATTAATTTATTTCAATTGATATGACCAACAATATGAATTTTAAGAGAACCACACTTTCATCTTTTTAGTGGTGTATAATAGATTTTTATACCCATTTTATTCATATAAAATGTGACATTTCACTTATATATGTTACTTATTCGAGACATTTGCAGATTAAAATTAATTAATTTATTTGTTAAGGTATTTGCACATTTAAGTTTTCAACAATATGTGTTTTTTATTATTGTTTTAACACCCAGGAGGAAAAATGAAGTATTTAAAATCTATTAGAGACTGAAAAAGATTAAAATTAATTCTAAAAAGTTTCAAAGTGCAATTCTCCCCTAAAATTAAGAATAAAAGACCAGTGATTATTAATTGTCATTCAAAATTTGTATTAAAATTGTAGTTTGTCTTATTACACCACGTTTATGGGTATAATAAACTTCGAACGCCGGACATAAAACTAATGCTTGTTTCATTTTAATTTTTCATTGGGATGACTCAAATTTCATTATAAATTAATTTTTTCCTGCAAATAATTCATCATCATGGGCAATACAAAAATAAGAAATGGTAATTAATTAATAATTAGCAAAAAGAAAAACAGCTACCTTCATTGCATCTCTAAAAGGAGACAAGTGTTAGGGATGAGTAGGTTATAGTTTTGTCATTAAACTTCTTTTGTTAGCACTTCAATTTTTACTGATTTTATATTATAGTGTATTTAAGTTTATAATTTATCCATTACCACTTCCATCAAATCAAAATCTTAGTTCATCTAATACCCATAAGTGAAATATGGATCCAATAGAGATTGAAGAGAACCAAGAATTATTGGATAGATGAAGTATTAGAATGTTGTCTTTCCATGTTCAAAATACCTATTTGATTTATTAAATAAAATTTTAACGAAATTGTTATCTTTTAGTGAATTTCTTAAGATTTTTTTGATCTTATGTTTCTTATTCTGAATTGTATCGAGCTCATTTTGTATTTTATTAATAAAATTCTCTAAAAGACTACCTAACATATGATTTAGAAAGAACTTGAGTGCCTAAGTCTATGACATCATTGATTGAAGAAAAAAGTATTGAAACAAAGTGAATTATGTGGGAGTTTAAATACAATATAATGGTTTTAATACCATGTTAAATAAACCACAATAGCTCAACAATATTAATGCCACCTCTTATAAAACAATACAACTAAATTAGAGGGTTGATTAAGAAATAAAATAGAAAAAAAGTATGCTACTAAAATCATCTTTTGCTTTGTGCCCAATTATATGTATTATTATTATTTTTTTGGAATCGTTAGAAATTTCGTCGTCAAACCACTCCTTCTAGACTTAAGCGAAGTAGGTAAAACATCTGACTGTCCTAAAATCTTACAAGAAACACACTCTCTGGATTCGAACTCAGAATCTCAAAGTGAGATCCTGAACCCTACATCACCAAGTCACGTCTCTTGGGGACAACTATATGCATTATGTTATAAAGCAAAAAGGTTAAAGTGTACTAAAACTTAATTATAATTTGGAGTCATGGCAATAATATGAAGGTGGATGGATTAAAAAGTTTCCAAGGCATAGATAAACTTAACACAAAAGTGCAAAGACTTCTCTACCATAAGAACTCAAATTATATGCAAACAAAACTCTACCATCTTTGCTAACTTTAATTTATTTCCAAAAAATTATGTAATATATAAAATTGAACTAATTAGAGCCAAATTAATCATAGATTCCTTGCCTAACTTAAGTGGGAAGTGATCTTTGTCCCCACATGAAATTGTTGCCTTTCAAAATTAATATTTTTTTTTTTTGAAATGAACAGACACATATTGCAATTAAGTATCCAAAAGAAATTGACACATAGCTTATGTAACTCAAACTTTTCAGTTCATTTTTGACAGAATGCAAGAATTTAAAGTGGGATCTTTAGCCTCTAAGTCTCACTATAGCCACTTTCTTTCAAGTTGGCCTTCGCATATTGCTAGGTCTTAGCTGTGCTAAGTACGATTTGCTTTTATTTCATTGGGATTTTAATTCGCTAAGCTCACTATAAATGGAAAAGAATATTTCTACTCTCATATACATTTCTTTCTTGAACAAAATTGCATGGTGGGTGGAGCTCTCTTTATTAAATTTAATAATAACACATAAAGGTTAAGCTTCTAATGCTTAAGCACTTTTGATCAGCCTTTGGATTAAAACTAATTATATAGAATCATAAGACTTCCCTTTCCATTGTTACTTTTAGGGTTTTAAAATGAGTTGCTAATCACATACTTTACTTCTTTACACCTAGGATTTTTAGCTTTTATGGGAAAAAAATGTTGCTAGATGTGTTATGGGTACTAATAAAAGAGCAGTGTTTGGCCATGGGTACCCTTTTTTTTTATTTTTGATTGGTTCTTATAACTTCAATTATTTGAGGCTTGTGAACAAAATGATGGTGGTTAGCTTATAATGCCCATGTCTCCTTTATCCCCACAGTCATCTAAAATTGTTAATTCAACTTCCAATTCTTAGGCAATTCTTTTTTTCCCCTTTATTACCTCTTGGATGTCTTGATAGAGACAAGTTACAAATAATTGTTTGATAATTCAAGTGGCAGCTTGATTATAATAATCCGATATTGTGAGCCGTGCATTAATCAAAGTTTCAAAATCCTACACGATTTTGTTTTACCTTAAATAAAATGTGCAAATATCTGCCCTAAAAAATAACTCTTCTAAATTAGAATCTATTCGACGTTGGTAACATGAAGCTAAATTAAACCAAATGGGTGGGTACCTTTAACAACAAAAAAGATTAAAAATTACATAGAAAATTAACAGTACTAACCAAATGCATTGCCCTGGAAACCTTTGCTTAATGGTCCCTTAACCTAAAATTTGCTGCTTTATTTTAACAAAGTAATTAATTTAAAGAGAACCGTACTTACTTTAATGGTGCATGCGTGCTATATCAAAAATTCCATTTGCATGTTTGCATTCAATCGGGACCAGAACCTTAACTGTACGAAAGATGCCAACTTGGCCAACCAAAGTTTTAGCATATGCAATCAAGAAATTCATTCGAGATTTATGCAGTTAATTTCATAATTTGTATTGCCCATTAATTAATATACTTTTTAAAGGTTGTATCCAAAGCGTAAAGTTCTCGCTATAAATAAGGTACGTATGAGAAAAATTTTGATATCCGTAATTTTATTCTTGTTTTTCCATAAAAAAGATTATTTTCAGGATTCGAACTCGTGATCAAACAAATATTTAATTAACAATACTTAAACATATTCAACAAGATAAACTTTCACTGAACCTACCTTTTACTTTATGAATTTATTTATTATACATCTCTAGCTACAACTTGGTTCATGTTCATGACCGTTAGTTGATAATCAAGTTAAAACTTTGGGACAACATGTCATGATGACATTACTTTAGTTTTTTTAATTAAAGGGTTGTAATTATAAACATGTTTCAGTGGCTTGGCTGCGTCTTTTAATGCTTAATACATTGTGAGTGTCATACGGAAAAATTAATTAGTACACATCATTAAGTTATATTATCTCTTAATTAAAACAATTATTAATTAACTAATTACAAGACCATTAATAATATTCTATCTGGATAACGTTTTCTCCTTGAATGTAATTAACAAATCCCATAATCCCATAATAATATAATAATAATAATAATAAGAATAAGGGGATATTCTTGTAGGCAAATGGTCTCCACATGGTTAAGTTTTCATTAGCTTAATTATACGACAAAACATTCCCATCCTCCTTAACTTATTCCTAACTTTAAATTAGATGAGTTTAAAGTAGATAGTTAATGTATTGATTAAACTATTAAAATTTCTTCTAATGTAATAAAGTGCAGCCATTTTGAACATAGGAATAAGAGTTCATCTAATTAAACAATTAAACAACTATATCTTCAATATTTTAATATCCATAAAAAAAAAATCTATAATTAGATCATTTTTTATTCTAGCGGAAATGATATGGAGACTAAATGTAAATTAAGCCTAATCATACAAAACATGTATTATGTGTTAAAAAAAAGATTTAACAATATAAAACATATATTTTATTATTAGTTGTTGTATAATTGGTGTCATTAAACGTCAAAACAACATGCTACAAATAATTCAACCAGGAAATACCAATAAATTATCAAAAACCCTAAAACTTAAAATATGAAACTGTAAACAGAAAGAACCTGGAAAACAATTTCGAATCCAAGTCGAGATCTCTCTCTGTCCTTAAGAACTTATTGGCCTCGTCACAGGTGCTTTACGGATTCAATTAGCCAATGTTCTCCTATGAAAACTTGGTTCCTTCTTATCCAATGAGCACTCCTTAACAAGTATTCGAACTGAGAATCAATGGTGGAACTCTCTCCAAAACAAATAAACAAAACAAAACGTCTCCCTTGAATTCGGATTTTCCTCTGTCTTTTAATTATGGATAAGAAGCCTCTTTTATAAGGCATGGAGGGGTGCCAAATGGCACCCCTTTGGGGTGGGATGCAACCCTCCCAAGGATTGAAACCTTCCCATATACCCCTAGTATCCAACAAGACATGTAACAATATCCTTTTCATGAATATTACAAGAATTTCCAACAATCCCCCACAATTCTTCAAATATTCATGGAGACACTTGAGAGAGTTACCATGAACTAAAGCTACATCGAAATAGGTAGCTTTCGCCTTGAACCTTTCCTAGTGAATGATAATCGGATTTACTTGGCAAACCAGTGACTCATTGTCTTGAACTGTTCTGTCGTTGGTGTAAACCAAGACAATTGCCAACACACAGCTTTAATTCGACCATTTTCCCGTTGTGTTCATTTCGGCCCTGAACAACGGTCCCGGATTCATCAAGCACTTTAGGGTAACCCGCCTTTACAAGTTCCTATGGAAGCGGCCTCACTTCTTACTTGAAATAGGTGATCTACTATGAAGAGGTAATCTGTCTTTACCCCTATTATGACTCATCTCCTAATATAGTGACCATTAAAAGCCTTAGCTTATCCTAACCAATGACAGACAGCACTCAGCGTCATTATCAGAATGGGAAACAGTACAAAACTCTTCAGTGCTTGTTTTGAATTGCACAAAGTTTCAGTTGTCCCTTTTGAACCTACATCTTGGGATCTCCAGTCAGCTAGGTTGGGTTTCCACAGTGACAATTCTTAGATTATAGGCTTCAAGCCCATTCCCCTCGATGACTTCTCAACTTGCTCTCGAGGTAAACCTTTAGTTAGTGGATCCGCTAGGTTTCCTTCGACTCAACATAATCGATCGATATTATGCTACTTGAGAGCAGTTGACTTATGGTATTATGTCTCCGACGTATGTGTCGAGACTTACCATTATACATTGTATTTTGGGCTCTCCCAATAGCCGATTGGCTTTCACAATGTATGCTAATCGTTGGCACCGGTTTGGCCCAACTAGGAATATCCTCCAGGAAGTTTCTAAGCCACTCTGCTTCTTCCGCTGTTTTGTCTAATGCTATGAACTCTGATTCCATAGTAGACCGGGCAACACATGTTTGCCTCGAGGATTTCCATGACACGGCTGCATTACCAAGTGTGAAAATAAATCCAACCGTAGATTTGGAATCCACTATATCAGATATCCAGTCAGCATCGATGTATCCCTCTAGAACAGTAGGATATCTCTCGTAATGTAGCCCTTATTTTGAAGTTTCTCATACCTCAAAACACTTACTATGGCTTTCCAGTAGTTATGTCATGGATTGCTAGTATATCTGTTAAGTCTATTCATAGCTTGAGCGATATCAGTTCGTGTGCAATTCGTGAGATACATCAGACTTCCGATGATCCTTGAATACTCTAATTGCGATATGCTTAAGCCAATATTCTTTGATAGAGGTAGATTTAGGTTAGCTACTCCCAAATCTTTCATATCAAATTTGCTGGATAACACTTTCTTGGTAGACCGAATCAACTCATGATTATTACCAATTATCAGCATATCGTCTACATAGAGACATACAATGACATATCATTCTTGAGTTGATTTGGTGTATATACACTTATCACACTCATCGGTTTTAAACCCACTTGACAACATCTCTTTGTCAATCTTCCCATGTCATTGTCTAGGTGCTTGTTTTAATACGTATAAGGATTTTACAAGTTTGCACACCTTCTGTTCTTATCCAGTAACATTAAACCCTTATGGTTGTTCCATGTAAGTCTCTTCAACCAATTCACCATTCAAGAATGACGTCTTTACATCCTTTTGATGTATTTCAAGACCAAATATAGCTGCTATGGTTATAAGCATTCTACTGATGTGATACGAATCACTGGTGGATAGGTGTCAAAGTAAACAAGGCATTCTTTTTGTCTATAACCTTTTATAACAAACCTCGCCTTGTACTTCTCTATTGATCCATCCATTTTCATCTTCCGTTTGAATATCCATTTGTAGCCCAATGGCTTACAACCTGGAGGAAGATCAACCTACTCCCAAGTATGGTTTTGTAGGATTGAATCAATCTCACTGTTCATAGCCTCTTTCCACAGAGGTGTCTCCGTAGAAGACATAGCTTTCTCATAGCTTCGAGGCTCATTTTCTAACCAGTATGTCAGAAAATCGGGTCCAAATGACTTAGACGACGTCTAGGTTTATTTGCCTCAACATTTCCATGTTGATTTGACTCTTGGTCAACTTGATCACTGTCCTTGACAATATCAATAGATCTTTTGAGAGACTCTCTTCTTTATCTTTCCTTACAAGGAAGTGTCTCTTTCAAAAATATTGTATTTCTTGACTCAATCATCACATTTGGATTGATGTCAGGAATCTCATACTTGTGTACCAAGAATCGATACGCACTACTGTTGCAAACATATCCGAAGAATATACAGTCAACAGTTTTGGGTCATATTCCACATTCTTAGGTTTAGGAACCATCACCTTGGCAATTGGAAAGACACCCCCACATTTTTAGATATTTGTAAGAAGGTACATAACCTTTCCACAACTCATCTGGTGTCTTGTCCAATCTCTTGTGAGGAAGCTTGTTCAGAACGTAGTTCGCGGAAAGTAGGGCTTTCCCCCCCCCACAAGTTCTGAGATAAATCAGAACTAGTCAACATGGCATTCATCATTTCCTTCAATGTTCGGTCTTTGCACTCAGCAATCCCATTTTGTTGAGGAGAATAATGAGCAGTGGTTTCGTGAATAATTCCGTGCACAGAAAAATATTCACCGAATGATGAAACATATTCACCACCTCTATCACTCCTGATTATTTTGATTTCCTTACCAAGTTGATTTGCACTTCGTTCTCAGTGTATAAAGCTCTCAATAGCTTCAGCTATGCTCCTCAGCAGATACACTTAACTGAATCTTGTGCTTTCATCGATAAAAGTGACAAAGTACTTTTTACCGCCTCCTGTTTGCACAATATTCATGTCACACACGTCAGTGTGTACAAGTTCCAAGGGTTCAGAACTTCGTTCTATGATGTTCTATGTAATTTAGCTTCAACACATGCCTCACATTTATGTTGGCTATCAATGCAAATTTAGGCATAAGGTCCATGTGAATTAATGTACGCATTGTATCATAATTAACATGTCCTAACCTCTCATGCCATACATTTTGTGACTCAATAATATAAGCAGAAGTTTCAGCTTTATTAATAGCATAATTGACAGTCACTGAAAAAACCCTCAGCGAGGTATCATTTTCCTACATAGACATCATTTTTGTCAATACAATCTTGTCAGAAACAAATACAAACCCGAGACCGAGTTCTTCCGAATATCTGGAACATGCAAACATTCTTATATGTAAGCTTCGTTCCAGATATCATTTTCAGAACTACTGTGCCTTGTCCAACCATTCTAGAGGTAGACCAATTTCCTATTTTCAGATAACCGCCGCCATCGACCTTTCTGATACGAGGAAAACATCTTGTTATCAGCACAGATATGACGAATAGCCCCAGTGTCTACCCATCATTCTCTCAGATTCCCAACCAAGTTGGCTTCAGTTACCACTGCTGAGAGATTCATTTCTGAAATCCCATCAGTTAACTGCTCATCTTCAGCGACATAGGCCTCATTTTTCCTGCCCTTGTCCTGAGACTTCTTGTTTCTGCAGTCCTTTGTCATATGACCACTCTTTTCACAGTTGTAGCACTTTCCCTTAAACTTCTTGTTCGCTTGGGAAGAATCAGCTCCATTGTTTCTCTTCTTGCTACCCTTTACACCCTCAATGATGTTGGCCTTAGACTCCGTATTCTTGTAGCTTGTCCTGTTCGATTCTCAATCGAACTCCAATGTCTTCAAGGCTCATCTGTTTTTTTTTTTTGTGTTTCAGATAGCTCCTGAAGTCCTTCCATGATGGAGGCAACTTTCCAATTGTGGTGGCAACTTGAAACGTCTCACAAAGTTTCATACATTCATCCAGTATTTCATGAATGATCTACTGTTGTTCACCCAACTGAGACATCATCGTCCTTGAAACTACCATCTTGTAGTCCATGAACCTACCCACGATAAATTTCTTTTGTCCGGCATCCTCGATTTTGTATTTCTTCTCGAGAGATTCCCAGAGAATCTTCGCAGAAGTCATGCCTTGGTACACATTGTACAGGTATTGTCAAGACCACCCAAAAGGTAGTTCTTGCACAGGAAGTCGCCAGACGACCAAGTCTCTTCTCGCAGTTTGCCTCTGATTCACCCTCTACAGGACCCAGAGGATCTTTGAGGTACTTAGCCAACTGCAGAGTTGTCAGGTAGAACAACATTTTTCTCTGCCACTGTTTGAAGTTTGCCCCACCAAACTTCTCCGGTTTTTCTCCATGAGAGACCGGTACTGTGATGTTTCCGCTAACCATATGTAACTGGAAACCAACATGGTTCAATAAGTCTACAAAAGACTAATTGTACGACGACCAACAAATGATATTGTCTCAAGTGATATACCAAATGTCCACTTGTTGTTCTATTGGACAGTAGTACCAATAAACACAAGTCCTTGAATTTCCAACCAAGATTTCTTATGAAAAGTAAATAAAGGAATATCCTTTAACTACTTTCTCAATAGAACCTCTTAGCAATTCAAACTCAGTATTTCACTTTTCCAATGTCACAAAAAAATATACGATAAGTGTAGATTTATGTGTATGTGTCAAACAAGATTGGATGAAATTACTTGTGTAAAATTACACTTTAAATTCTCAACCAAGTATGCAACACAGAAATAAGTTTCAACTTTATCACTAAGTGTATGCTTGTGATAATTGAACACCCTAATAATAACTTAAATCTATACTACCAAGATTTAATGTGTTTCAGTATATGATTTACTAAGTTAATATTAAATTAATCTAAGTCTTTGCAATTTATAACAATTTCAGGACAGATTCATTTGTGTCACGTTCGTATCTACGGTGGAACGAGACTGTCCAGTGTGTGCGTTCGTGTTGCGTTTGATAACGCGTTCGAACGAAGTGTTCCAGAGAGTTCACGTTCGTGTTGCGTTCAAGATCGCGTTCGAACGGAATAATTCCAGAGAGTTCACGTTCGTATAGCGTCCGAGAACGCGTTCGAACGGAATAATTCCAGAGAGTTTGCATTTGAGTTGCGTTTAGGACGCGTTCGAACGTTCTTAGGCAGAAGGCTTGCGTTCGAGTTGCGTTTGAAGACGCGTTCGAATGTTCTTACGAAATTTTAGATTTTTGCCTTCGCGTGCGTCGGGCGTTCGAACGCCCTACGAGTTTTTCATGCACAGTTCGTATTTTTTCCAGAAAATTTCTACCCTAGCATGCGAATTTATAGTTTAACAACACTAGAATGCAATAAGTTCTTAAGATTGTTGTATAATTGGTGTCATTAAACGTCAAAACAACATGCTACAAACAATTCAACCAGGAAATACCAATAGATTATCAAAAACCCTAAAACTTAAAACATGAAACTGTAAACAGAAAAAACCTGGAAAACAATTTCGAATCCAAGTCGAGATCTCTCTATGTCCTTAAGAACTTATTGACCCCGTCACAGGTGCTTTACGGATTCAATTAGCCAATGTTCTCCCAGGATAACTTGGTTCCTTCTTGTCCAAAGAGCACTCATTAACAAGTATTCGAACTGAGAATCAATGGTGGAACTCTCTCCAAAACAAATAAACAAAACAAAATGTCTCCCTTAAATTCGGATTTTCCTCTGTCTTTTAATTATAGATAAGAAGCCTCTTTTATAAGGCATGGAGGGGTGCCAAAGGGCACCCCTTGGGGTGGGATGCAACCCTCCCAAGGATTGCAACATTCCCATACACCCCTAGTATCCAACAAGACTTGTAACAATATCATTTTCATGAATATTACAAGAATTTCCAACATTAGTTTTAGTACTTAATTAGTCTTCATATCACTTTTTTTTTAGGTAGTTTGTTTTTAGACCTCAATACTAAAGCTTCATTTGGTGTTACGGCTTAAAAACCACAGGTTATGTGAAATGGAAATTATAGTCCTTAAATAAAAGTTGATAGTGTTGAGTAAAAAAAAATTCTTTTTGTTTTGGTTTGTTAACAATTTAGATAAAATAATGAGGGTTTTATATATATATATATTATATATATATATATATATTATATATATATATTATAAAAACACAATGGTGTGAGAGGAAAAGAAGACAACCAATGGTTAGGATTAAGAGAGATAATGTATCCAAATGCTATCTTTATGTGGCTTAATTGGCGGCTCAGATCATTTCATTATAATCTAATGGCTGATAAAGAATCATTCCATTATAAAATCTCTATAAAAATGGAAAATGAAAACTACCAAATAAATTAAAGAATAAAATCATTTATTAATGGAAAATGAAAACTATCAAATAAAATAAAGAATAAAATCATTTAATTAAAAAAATTAAATCATTTATGTTGGGTGTGCAAACAAAGTCTCACATTGGCTAGAAGAGGGGAGGATCATGGGTTTATAAGTATGGACAATATCTCCATTGGTATGAGGCCTTTTGGGTATAGCCCAAGAGCAAATCCATGAGGGCTTAGGCCCAAAATGGACAATATCATACCAATGTGGAGATAGGTGATGTCCTAGGTTCCTTACAAGTGGTATCAGAGCCATGCCCCAGAGTTAGCCATGTGGATGAATCCTCGGAATGCAGAACAAAAAGGTGGTAAACCCCGATCATGATCTGTGAATGTGCTACGGTTAGATAGGCGGTGTGCTCTGGTCTTCATGGAGTGGACGGATGGATGATCGTTTGAGGGAAGGCTTGGTGGTCCTTTGTTCGAGAGGATGATTGTTGGGTGTGCAAACAAAGTCCCACATTGGCTAGAAGAGGGGAGGATCATGGGTTTATAAGTATGGACAATAACTTCATTGGTATGAGGCCTTTTGGGTATAGCCCAAGAGCAAATCCATGAGGACTTATGCCCAAAATGGACAATATCATACCAATGTGAAGATATGTGATGTCCTAGGTTCCTTACAAGTGGTATCAGAGCCATGCCCCAGAGTTAGCCATGTGGATGAATCCTCGGAATGCAGAACAAAAAGGTGGTGAGCCCCAATCATGATCCGTGAATGTGCTCCGGTTAGATAGGCGGTGTGCTCTGGTCTTCATGGAGTGGACGGATTGATGATCGTTTGAGGGAAGGCTCGGTGGTCCTTTGTTCGAATGGAGGATTGTTGGGTGTGCAAACAAAGTCTCACATTGGCTAGAAGAGGGGAGGATCATGGGTTTATAAATATGGACAATATCTCCATTGGTATGAGGCCTTTTGGGTATAGCCCAAGAGCAAATCCATGAGGGCTTAGGCCCAAAATGGACAATATCATACCAATGTTGAGATATGTGATGTCCTAGGTTCCTTACAATTTTATTATAGAATATCTCTAAAATTAACAAACATATTAAATAACAGAATAAATAGCGCAATCTACATTATCAGCTCTGTGATAAGCAATCTGGATATCAAAACTCAAAAGATGTTACATATATTAAGGAAAAAAGCTCCACAATACACATATGAGAACTCAAACCTTCAACCTTGAGACGATAAGGTGTCCATTATTAAATTAAATATTAATTAATTTAAACTTATTCTTTAAGATAGATTCAATTTTCATATTAAAAAACTAACACAACCTAGTTTGTTTGACAAACTAAAGTATTTTAATTAGAATAACACTTTTTTCTTTAGTTTTTTTTTTTTTTTTTTTTTAATATATATATATAAGGAGTGGTTAAAGCTTAAATTAATTTTTTTGTCTCTATTTTCTTAGATTTGAATTTAGGTGAAAAATCAAAATAATTATTTGAAAATCACCCAAATTTATTGATTTGAATTACTTGATCTCTATAAATATAGAGAAAAAAGCATATACTTAAAGTTTTTTTTTGGAAAACCAGGGTGTCCGGGCCAACTTACGCGCACCTCGACTAATCCCTGGGACCTGTGCCCTGTGCCCTCAGAAATTTCCCAACACAGATCAAGGTAAGTCGCTGGCTTTTCACACCAGGGGGCATGACCCCAAGGAAATGCATCTAGTGAGATTCGAACCTTAAACCCAAGAGGGAGCAAACCATTCAAGTCCAAAGCCTTTACTACTGTGGCAACCCATTGAGGTTATATACTTAAAGTACTTTCTAAAAAGTAGTTACTAACAACTTTCAAATACTTTTGAGGAAAACACTTTTCCCCCACATATCCCCCTAATCAATAAAGCCTTATATATCTTTTATTTTTCCCATCTGAAACTTTAAAAGCCCCTTTTAAGAAGACAATAAAAAGTTGAAGGTAATTTTGTATTCGTAAAATCCCATGATTCAAAATAGTGGGGACCAACCCCAATTATATATATATATATATATATATATATATATATATTATATATATATATAGTCATTTTTCAATACAGATATCCAGATGAATGTTGTCATCTGAATGTACGCAAAGTATTAATATTTTATCAGGTAATTTTTTTTTAAAAAAATAATTATACAATAAAATATTAGTATTTTGCGTACATCCGAACGAAACATTCGTCCGAATATCCATATTGAAAAATCATTATATATATATATATATATTCTATTATCATCCCACTTTTGATTACTTTTACATCAGCTTGATGATGTACCAAAACTTTGCTGTTGCTAGTAACACAAATTATGACAAATGGGTAAAGTAGATGCTGCCTTCTGTTGTCACAGCAACACCTGTACATGTCAAGAATCAGGTAGCATAAACAGTTAATTTTTTGATATCCTCAAGATCAGAGCACAATAACAAACTACACTCAGTTGAAGAAACTCTCCAAATCTCACTCATTATTTGTTGATGATATAATTAAACAAAAATAATATTTCACTTAATTTTTTTTTTTTTTTTTTTTTTTGTTTTGTCCTGCTACGGCTTCCTACCGACAAACGAATTCATTTACAGATCGGCCATGTTATTTATTTATGTGTTTGTATCTCCATCTCCATACATCGACTTTCATGCAACGAAAGAGTTGATCATATTTTACCTGTTCCTTATTACATGGGTATATTTTGAAATTCATAAATCTGTTTTAATTAAAAAATTAATTTAAGAGTTGATGGTTATCTTATATTATTAGAGACTAAAATCATTTATTAACCGATCTAAGATATTCAACAAACTAATCTAGAAAATGGGTTTAATAATGCTTTTTTTTTTTTTTTTTAATTACATAAAAATAATTAAATTTGTCATAAAATTTTGTCTATGAGAATTTAATTTAAGTATAACCTTTAAATGTCTCTAGGTATTTTTTATTAAATGATTGTAACAACGGGCGAAACATTAAATAAAATCTTACATTGTAATTAGATTGACACGTAAAATTTTACCAAATCATATATTGTTGAGACCTATCGAATGTATCAACACAATAGTCTTTAGGATTTAATCGAATGGTTTTCAAATAATTTTTTTATCAATCAAATCAAAACCATAATAAAAATAGGGTTGATTATCGGTTCCTGTTCGAACCGGAATCAAATGGAACCAACCCAATTTTTCGGGTAAAGTACCAAAAACCGATTCATTTAGGACCGAATTTAAACAGTCCGGTCTCGATTCTGCAATGGTAAGAACTAGAACTCGACCATTTAACCGGAACCAAAATTTGTTCTAGAATCGATTTTGGAATCGGTTTAGGATCCAAATTAAACCCAATTTCACATTAAAAAACAGTGTCGTTTTATTCCTTAAATATTATCTCTATGAGTGTGCATAATTTCGGTTCAAACCGCAACCTGACCCGAACTGCACCGACCCGAACCGAACCTCGCGGTTTGGAAAAATATTGAAAATGATTTCGGGTCAGCCTGAACCGAACTATAAATTTTGGGTCGGTGCGCGGTTTTTACCTAAACCGCGACCCGAATCGCCCAAACCGTAAATTTTGACCCGAACCGTCTCAACCGCCGACCCGCGTTCAAATTAGACATTTTATTTTTCTTCTTCTTTAATCATGAAATTTAAGATATTTAATGATCATATGACAATATACAATGTATAAATGAAAATTATGTAATTTTTCTCTTCAATTATTATGTGAAAACACACAAAATTTTCTTTAAAAAATTTATAATCCAAACCGTCGACCCGAATCGCCCAAACCGCTAAACCGCCGACTCGAACCGTCGCAGTTTTTCTTATCAAATTTGAGGTTTCGATTTCTAATTTCTCAAACCGCCAACTCGCGCGGTAAACGAGAAAACCGACCCGAACCGCACCGCGAACACCCCTAATTATCTCTATTTGCATCTCTCTCCTATTTTATTCGGTAGGTTTCGATTCTAAAATGTCAAGAATCGATTTTTCCCAAGTAGTTTCCGGTTCCACTCTGAATCGAAACCGATTGTGCTCACCCCTAAATAAAAGTAAGAAGATAGCTAAAATATCAATTTAAGTTTTTTCAGCCGCATTTGATTGAATTCTTGTATACCTCAATTGGTGAACTAATGAGTATCATCTTTTCTTTTTAGATCTTGTTTTTCTTGGGCCAAGTTCATGTGGAATCCATTCACATTGTTATGGTGGATAAAAAGATAATTTTCTATATCCGTTGATTGGATAGGTTGGATACGGATATTATCATTCTCGTTCAAATTAAAGGTAAAATCATCATATGAACAAGGATCCACACGGAGTTCGCAGGACCCGATACGTTAGGAATAAATAAATGGATAATTTTCGTACCCATTAATTGAACGGGACAAACACAAATACTGATATTTTCATATCATATACCGCCGTTGCCATCATAATAAATGAGTCATATGATGATGTGTATGACATGTTAAAATCGATGGTCTCATAAAGCTAGCATGTACGTACACCCAAGGCATTTTTGAAGAGATAATGAAGCTTAATTACAAAGAAAATTTAGAGGGCAGCGACTCACAGCATATCACTCACATATCCATGAATAAAATTAACTGCTATCATATACATAAATCCAAATTATAGAGTATGGTTGATGATTGTAATCGCCTTATATATTATTAGGTCATTAGTTATATTTTTAGCGCAAGTGAGATATTTCTTTATCACCTCCCAAGCGAGATCAATAATGGAATAATAAATTAATTGTTCTTTATATAGAGGGAAAAAAATTATTTTTCTAATATAACTTGTCAAAACAATTAACAATATTACTATTTACCTGAATTTACTTGGCCTAATTTGATATATTTTCCGTTCCTCTAACTTAATGTTTTGTTCACTGTCTCGAGTTTTATGAATGTTTTGATGTGTTTCGGGTTTATTTTACCGATTAAAATAATATCGAGACTCAACGAAATCAACTATAGATGAAAACTGCAAATTCAAAGTCAAAACGCACATCCCGACCCGTCTAAGCTTGCAAAAGTCATTAAAAAAATTAAAGATTACTTGTATTATGATTGACTTCAAGAACCGAGGGAGTTTTACTACTACACCTTCTAGCTTCTGAGACACAAAAGCTGTATTGGCAAGAATTTATCCAATGACTCCCAAGCGACGATCTCATGAACTTCTTCCTGACATTTACATGCATTGCATTGATATATTTTGAAGTTCCATCATTCAACCTTTGCCAGTCCACCACCAGGCATGCTACTTTCTGCGACAGTCTCCTGTAAGAATCTGGAAACAGTTCCCACGGACCATCAGATATTTGGATTTTAAGGCCTATTAGGTCTTGTTCCAGAGAGAAAATACCTAGCCCTATAAATTATAAGGCAGAAAGGGTACCTTGTTAATTTGTCCCGAGATGATTGCAAGATGTAGATTGAGAGAATAAAAGACAGCATTAACCCTGTTACATGTTTAAATAAAGCTCTCAAATTGTCGAATAGCGTTTGGTCGTGTTCTTGATTGGAAATGAAGAATTCAACAACCTTCGAACCAAACTTGGTTAAATCAGGAAGAAATATATTAAAAAAAATAATGGAACCAATTAGAATTTCTTCCCATAAATGAAACACAGAAGGGATATTGAAGCAAAATTGAAAATAAACTATGAATCAGTGCCAACTGCAA